>CM046869.1:17181314-17472263 GCA_025617745.1 Heliocidaris erythrogramma
CCCATCTCCTGTACCGGATGTAGGCCTTGCAGGAGGCCGCGATGTAATACTTGCAGAGTGATATCCAACAGTACACAGATTCAGGGACCCAAGGGTACTTGGAGGATCAACGGGAGTTTTACTTGTGTTACTAAGGATTGCATATATGCAATCAACTGTACGAAGTGCCAACATTTATACGTCGGCGAAACTAAGAGGAGGCTTGCCGACAGAGTTACTGAACATCTTCGCTCAATCAAGATCAAGTCTGCAGGCCTGCCTGTGGCACAGCATTTCAACCAGCCTGACCACAACATCGGACATTTCCAAGTAAGCATCCTCGTCAGTGACTTCAAGTCAGATGCGGCCAGGAAAGAGAGAGAGGAACACCTCATCCACTATCTCGGCTCTCTCCAACCTGGGGGGATGAATGTCTCTTTTTACTCTTTTCCTACCGTGTGATTTTCTACGTTTTCTTTCTTTCTTTCTTTCTTGTCCCTTCTTTTCTTTTCTTTCCTTTTCTGTTTTCCTTCACCCTTTTTCTTTGACTCTTCTCTTCTTTTTATTTTCCTTTTCTGTTTCTTATTCTCCCTTTTCTGTCTCTTTTCCTCTCTTTCTCTCTATTTCTTCTCTCTAACTCTCTCTCTCTTCTCTCTAGTGCGCGCGATCTCCCTCTCTCTCTCTCTCTCTTTCTCTCTTCTCCCTCCTTTGCACTTTTGCTTTTGATGCGCTATGCGCTTATCCTTTAGCGCATTGGCTTTGCTGATGCTGGATGTATTTTTTAATAAAGTCATCATTCCTGATGAAGCCCTATGGGCGAAAATTTGAATTCTTTCATCTCTTAACGGTTGTCTTATTCATCATTGACTTTTGTGTATTTTTCATCAACCGACGCAGGACACTTATTTTTTATTTTTTATTCTTTCCTCATACATACATACATACATACATACATATTGGTCTTTATACAGCGCCTTTCCATAACATGCTCAAGGCGCTTTACAATAAAAAATGAAACAAAGTAATTATTTTGCTCTCCAAGTGCACACAACCAAAATATAGTCATAGAGAAAACAAATAAGTCTTAAGATTGCTTTTGAAAGATTCAACTGAAGGGCAGGAACGAATGTTTAAGGGTAGACTATTCCAAATAGTAGGACCAGAAAAAGTTATATTTTTGTAACCTTTCTTCGAATTAATGTGGGGGATTTGAAGAAGAGGATCTGACCTTGAGTGTGACCATGAGGGTATCACTGCATCATATCTGTATGCGCTTTATCAATTGGGCAATTCAATATAGCTAAACCTGGCACTGATTAAAAAAAAAATCTTATTTTTTTGCAATGCAATTAATACCTTTATCATAAAGAGCAGTGCAAAATCTGATGTGACTGAATTATTTTTGTTTCTTTGTCTTGTTACATATTTACAGTAGTTTGTTTAGAGAAAGAGCTTTACATATCATCATCAATGGTAATCTGTCAAGTCAATGGTAATCTGTCAAGTGACAGGTTTAGTGACCCAATTAATTTTTAGAGCATAAGTCATCTGTTACAATCTTGAGCCATCTGTTTCATATATCCGTACCCTACTACTCCACATTCTGCAATGGTATCGTCAATGAAACCTTTGCGAGGTCTTCCTTTTAACTTCTTTCTAAGGAGCCGACCTTATATAACTCTAATGATTAGGCCATCATGTCATAGAATATGTCCTAATGATTTTTTCTGTTGCTCCTTTATAAAGTCAGTGTAGTAAGTTAGAGCAGGTTTCACTTAGTCCATCTTTAAGATTATGAGCCTCTTATGATGATGTATGGCCATGTGTTTAAAACTGGGCCAGTAAGTAGGTGGATCTGTTACATTTGCGTGAGAGTTTTGCACCTATTTTTGTAATTTTCTCATTAAATACTTCACCTATTTTGTTAAATTTGGTATCAAATTAAAGCTTTTAAAGAGGTCAACACATAGTATACCATGAATACCTCCTATATTTATTTTGTATTGTATTAACTAATTTACCTTTGATTAACAAACTATGTGGGGTGGAGGATGATCAGGAGCAAACTTACTAAATGCGATTGAGACAAGTTGTATTCACTTCTAAAAATGTTTACGAGGCCTAATCCAAATAAAACAACTTTTCGTGTAATATTATCCACTTTGCCTCTATTTTCAAATCATTAATCCTTGTAATTTTGGGACTAATTTATTTTTATTAATTAACCATGTTATCAAGGTGGCACTTGAGTTTACATCTTCATTACCCCCTCATGGGTGTCATTTAGGTGAAGTTCTTAACTGTTAACAGGAAATTATCTCAAACTACATGTAGATGGTAAAGTAAGATTTTAATACAACTAAAGTGTAATTAAGAAAACATTTATTAATTGTTCTAATTAGTAGGGGGATATTCCCCTTGATATGATAACCCTTTAATACTTCATGAATAGTTAACACAAAGTCGGGGGTTCTTTTTAAAACTTTTTTTGAAACTTCAACCTGTATGCAGTGTACCGTAGGGTTTATACCTGCATGAATATAGACTATTTCATTGTTAATCAGTTATTAATGACTTTATAAACAATGAATTCTGTGTCCCAAACGAGGCTACATTTTCCATTAGGAGTGTCTAGACTTGATATCATTGACAGTGGGTACGGGGAAATTGGTGTAGTGACCACATGATTATTTTCTTTTGTAACAGATAATGTGATAATAACTTTCTTAAATTAAAGACACGTTTAAAAAGGAAATGTGAAGGGTCATCACTGAAACTGAATTGATACATGTACTTCCAATTGTGTTAGAAATATTAGTATATGAAAATCACTCTTGAAAAGGCTTGCGCAAAATCTTTTTAAATTTATTGAACCCTATGATTTATATACGTATGTATGGAAATGCCTTACTGAGAAGAATAAAAAAGAATAAAAAATATGCAAAAGTTAGCTGCATAGGATACACAAACTTTTTATGTATTTCATCAAATTTTTAAAGTATTTCATATGCATTTTTTTTTTTTTATATATCGTGAGTTCCATAACTCTTGAGCATTATACCCTATGTTATTTTCAAGTGCATTTTTGTAATCCTCAAAAAAATGTATACTTTTATATATGTTAAGTGAAGTGTATGAGAATTATAGGTGTTTGAATGAAAATATGCATAATTTATTTGCCCAAATACAAAAACTGGCTCAGTTCAAAAGACATGGCTGTATATTACAATATACCACTGATGTTTTGATTTTTTTGTTATTGTTGTTGATATAGTTACTAAGGAGAAACCCGTTAAGGAGGCTTGGGTCAAGTCAAAGAGATGCAGAAGACATCAAAGCGCAAGCTTTCTTCAGGGTAAGTTACTTCATCTATCTATCACACAGTTTTCCCTCCAACATTTCCTCCGGCAACAATTTTTGGGCTTTATTTCATCAAAGATGTAGGGTTGGGGTTCTGTTTGGATTGAGTCAAGAAGTGAAGAAATTGTTATTTAGTGCTGCATGGTTCTAATAAGATGTAATGTCTTTGAAAACAATATACATGGTTAGGAACTTTGTTGAAAAGTTGAAAAAATTGCCAATTTTGATAAAAGCCAATAATTTTGAACCTCTAAATATGTTGACAATTTAAGGATTTTGAAGCTTATTCTCCATTTTGAAATTCCTGGCATCAAACACAATATATGGTCATGCAACAAACATGGACACAGTGTGTGCAGAAATATTTACTCTTTCCAGCAATGCATCCAGTATATTTTTTAGAGCTCTGAATCAAAAGTTATTGAGCCAAACCACAAAATGTGGAGAGTTGTCACAAACCACCCGCCTGGGTTACATGCATTTGTGGGTTGGTATTCAGTAGGTTGCATTATAATTGATGTTTGTGTGTTAAAGCTCAATGTAATTGTGGTAGCAAAAGGGGAATTGGAAAGAAATGTGTTAAATATAGTCTCTTGTACAGTTGTTCTCCTTGTATAAAAAAATATATGTCCAAGATCATTTGGTATTCCATCCATGATTTCCGGTTAATTTTTGTGTAAATATCTGTGAGGAAATGCTAGATAACGGCTATACACTGCCCTATGCTAGGACTCTTCTATCACGATGGCTGCTCGCACAACAATATCCATGCTTTGCATGGAGATAGCGTATGCATAGCATACACAGTCCCCCGTAGGTTTTACAAGTGTGTACACGTTGTATTACAACTTGCCATTGTGAGAGTTTAAATTACAATGTATTTTTTACCTCTCACTTGTTTGATGTTTACGTAACTTGAGGAAGAAAAACTTCACAGCATCTTAGTTATGCTACTACATGTATCTTGCTATTTATCATCTAAAAGCAAATAAATCTGACTTAATTTTTTGAGGGTTTACCAAAACTGCACATTACCTTTAAGCAGACAGCATGTTGAAATGATTAGTGTAAGGAGTGAAGATATAAAAATACTCTCAAAAATGATTTGTTTGAAGTAATATGTTAAAAGTTTGATAGGTAAGTAAGCCTCTGCATGTGTTTATCTCAAGTTCTAATCCACATGTACCACATTTATGCACAATAATGAAAATTATGATTTCTTAATTGTTCACAAATTGCTTGTATGGACATCTTGTTTTATTATCATATTGTTGATATGTTATGCACCATTTGTTATATGCATGCATACTCCAAAGGGATCAGTAGGAATGAAATTCAAGTTTCAAGTTCTATTTACTTTGAAATTTTAGTAGATTTTACCGAAATCCTAGATTTACATGTTAAGTATGATGTATTTGAAATAGATATGAATGTTTCCATTGAATCAACAAAGCATAGAAAGAAGTTATGTTTTTTTTTATAATGCTGATATATCACTTCTCTTATATTCCACAGAATATCAATTGGGATGATCTGCTTATGAGGAGAGTAGCTCCGTCATTTGTACCAAACATTGTAAGTACTATTTACTGAATGAAGATGTAAATTTTCTATGTTATTGTATAAAGCTTGCGAGGTACTGTAAAAGTCAGTATTTTCGTCAATTTCGCATAATTTGCAGTCAGTACTAAAACAAAGACCTGCCAAATGGTTGCAGAGTTTTGTACACATTGTGTGAATCGATGTAATGGAAAAAAGTAAAGGGGAAGATTCTTGAGGCATGAATCTATAATCTGCAAATGTTTTTTTAGAATCATTCAAGTGAAAAGGTGTTGATGCAACAAAAAAACGTTCTACATTACATGTAGTTTGTTGAGTGACTGGATATGAAATTGAAATTGAATTAACTCCAATTTATATTTATATATTGTAGAAGACTTATCTAAAGAAATGATATTAGAAGAATTGCATTTATACATCATATTGGGAGAAATGATACCTTTCAGGGGATGGCGTCACATTGGAAAATTCTGTCAAACATATTTTGCCCTTGATCAAAACAGAGTGTCATCCTGAACTTTTATTTATGCCTGTCATGTTCTTGATTCTTTTTAATGTACAGAGGGACATCTACTTATTTCTAGTTTTAACAACATTCATCTCTTATTGGCCATTATAATTTGTTAACCCCTTCTGTGCCAAAAGTCTTGAAACTATTTTCATACATATACTTCGAATCCCACCACAGCACTAACGTCCTTTGGCAAGACAATAATCTACATTGCCACTCTCCACCCAGGTGTAAATGGGTACCTGATATGCTTGAGCGCTAGTTACTTTGGCAGCTCGGCTATAACCCGGTTAATAATGTCTAAGCGCCATGAGCGTCACTGCGTGACGGATATGAGCGCTATATAAGTGGCCATTATTATTATTATTATTATTACTTTCAAGAGTGTACCTTTGATATATCTTGCTTTGTTACATTCTTAATATGGGGAATAAAGTGTCTACCTTGGGAATGGACTTCAAAATGGAAGGTACAGAATTTTTCTTTGGGGAAGAAAAAAGTAGTAGTTTTTAGTCCAAACCCATTGTTCAGCGATCAAAATCTTAAGCGGGATTCGCTGCCCACAGTAAGGAAAAGGAAGGGGATAAATGGAAAGGAGACTCCGTTCTAATCTATCCTATCAACTTTGATCTCCTTGCAGGCTAATTCTGAAGACGTGAGCAACTTTGATGAGGAATTCACGTCGGAGCATCCCGTCCTAACACCGGCCAAGGATCCACGATGTCTCACTGATGAGGAGCAGGAGCATTTCAAGGATTTCAATTATATCGCTGACTGGTGCTAGTAGGATCACTCCTCTGTGGTGATATCAAAGTTAGTGTATGGGACTACAGAGACAGAGAATGTTGCTTCTGGTTTGTGGATACCTCAGTAGGGCCACTTCTCAGTGATGACACCAAAGTTAGTGAATGGGACTGTACAAAGACAGAGAGAGTTGATTCTGGTTTGTGAATTACCTCATTAGGATCACCCTTCTGCAGTGACTCCAAAATGACTGTATGGACTAGAAAGACTGATTATTGTTTCTGGTAGAAAGGGATTTTCAGTCAGACGTGCTATGACATTAAAGTAACTGTATGGGACTGTAGAGACAAGGATTATTGTTTCTGGTTGTAAGGAACCTGCAGTCGGACCTCAGGAGTATTGTAGATGTGGTCTGCAAAAGAAATTGGTTTTGTTGTAAAGGTTGCTTTGGAGGAGATGCATGATGAGATACTACATGCAGTACTGGTATCTCATGCCCAAAGATCAAGGAAGCTCTGTCTGTGTTTCACACTTTGCATCAACATTCAGATTTTCAGATTGCCGTAGGCTGAGAATCGGTGGAACATTGCTAGGACTCTGGTCAACTTTGCGCAAACATGATATTGAAAGTGGTGACACCAAAGTGACTGCATGGGACTGATCGTGACTTAATACCCTTTATCAGAGGACTTCCATGGAAAGTGTCAGGAAACATTGATGTCAAAGTAATAGCGCAATGTTAACCAAACAACAACCAGTAACAAAACCAGCAGCGATGAATATCACAGTATAGAATAAGCCAGTTCGTAGATGCAATCTGAGCAGATAAAGGTCATCTGTGACAAAATTCTAAAACCCACTGACACAAATACTTGATATGCGCTCATGAATATCATGTAATAGTTATTCATTGATGCCTCAATGGTGCATTCCATAATATCCATGTGGAAGTATTCTTTTTAAAGAAGGAAAAAAAAAGTTATTCATGAGGCACTCTATCACTTCCCGGCATGATTTTTCTGAAGTGTACAAAAAGGGGACTCTCCATGTTTGAAATATCTGTTGATATTTGAGGTCATTTGGGACATGTGCTAACTACGAACTGGTCTATTGTCCCTAGACTCACTTTCTGACATCATATTGAATTTGTCACATATTGATGTGGGGTAGATGTCTTCTGTTCTCATTCTCCAATACCTATCACACCTTCCTGCAAATAGACATACAGTAAGAGACTCTGTGGTGACAAGTTATCATACATGTACGATTCAACGAATCACTTTTCGTCCAGTCAACTACCCACGACACGTGTTACTTCTAGTGGTGCTATACGGCTATGGTGTATCAATACGGTGCTTGGATTGTGATACATGTACATGTATATGAATAGGACAGAATATATATATATATTGGAATGTGTTGACAGAAAGGATGTGTTTATTTTTAGGTGATCAGTTGTTGATAAATGTCAGAGTTGGTTATTGTTTCATCGTCATAGGCTTCCATGCATCGATTGGCATACCAGTCGTATCACAATCCCTTGCCATGCGTAGCAAATGTTAGGCATATTCCCACTGCTGATGGATGCACAATGTATGTAATTATGTTTTAGTTTGATGAATATTTGAGGTAGTTTCAGGTATTGTCGTGCCACCACGTACCAGTAATGCTGTAGCTCGCAACCCACAATTGTTATCTGATTTGGCTTGCTAACTTCTAAAAAAACTGGACAAGTCCACTGACTCGTGGAGGAATATGGGTAATTCCATATTCATCTGTTCTTTTCCTTAGAGGGCTTCGGAATGCCTATTACAGTATTCCAGGCCGGCATTTTATAAAATGTATGTGGATAATACACTGTGTGGGGGATAAAAGGTGACAAAAATTTAACTTTTTCAAAATTTCTATGGCACCTCTATTACCAAGTTGAAGTGATTTATGTTTTAGTGTGGTTTGTATCTGGCTCATCCCTAGATCTTGAGACTGGCAAGTTTGAGATGGGTTTGGGTTCCGAGCTACAGCACTATCAACACACAAGGGTTAATTTCTGTGACTAAGCCCAGCTCTTTGTAAGCTATTTCTTGTATGTATACGTTTTTGATACTCTTTGTCTCATTGATCAGTATCCATTGCATCCTGCTGCGTTACTTATGCTTACGATATGTTACCTCAGTTGGATAATACATCATGAATAAATAGAAGAAATATCTTCAACATAAAGTTGAGTTCCAGGTCAAGTGATTACATTCTCAAAGAAACTGTGTGGAAGAAATTAGGAAAGGTTGAGTGTGTAGTACATAAGGATTGGTTATACTGTGATGTTTTGAAATCTTCAAAATGGTAAAAAACTGAGTTGACCCAATATCATTCAAGCAAATGCACTGCACACAGAAATGGGTATGTGGGACTGCACACACATTAGCATGAATGTTTGGTCCAAACACTTCAGCTATTTCATGTCATTTGAAGAGCAATCCTTTTCAGGGGACATTTCTGTTAATGGTGTTCTTCCAAACTGACATAAAAAGAATGAGAAAGCTCACAAATTATTTGTCACCTTCACCAGAACTCAACGTTCTCTTTTTAAGTAGGGTCTATAATGCAGTTAAATACAGTGTGTATTTATCAGGCATGAATTAAAAAGTTGTTTTTGAAGACTGATAGAATCATTATTTCAATAACAGAGTGAGAAAAGCTCTGTAAAAGTCTGTCCATTTGGACACCAAAGTTGCTTCTTGTATGTAATGTGGGAATCGACTTTATATGAAAAAATAGAAACAGATAAATGTTAGATACTCCCTTTAGACATTTCTTTGGGAATGGGTATTCCAAAAGATGGAGCAATAATCTTTTAGACTAGTATATTTTCACATGGTGTCACTAAAAAGTCTTCGCAATTTGAAGCAAACTGGAGGAATTGAACTAGATGTATGAATGGTGAATTTCATGTTGTGAATAGAAAGGACTTACATGTATTAATGTTTCCATCCACACTCGTCAGTACTTTATCACTTCATATTCTAAGGATTGGTTGGCCTTGTCTGTGATGTCAAGAACTGTGAAATATTGTATTCATGCCCGCTTTTTGTTTCGTAATTTTGAGCTTTTTGTTCCCCTGTAAGGCTTCGTTCACACAATACCTGGTAAACCTCCTCCAGAAACTGCCTGGGCAGAATGAAATGACAGAGGCATAGACCCCGTTTACACAGAGACTGAAGTCGACTTTAGTCGAATTTGAACTCGAGTTCATTTGTGTGTAAACAGGGTAGTCGCAATTAGAACTCGAGTTCAAAACTCGAATTCGAATGACGACCCAGAGCAACATTTATCGAATTCAAACTCGACTTTTATCGAATTTAAATTCGCTATTTGCTGTGTGAACGGACACGTAATTGAAAGTCGACTAGCAAATATCCAGCCAGTGACCCCGTCATACGTCACTTCCGGTATTGCTAAGCAACGCGTCAGTATCCAACAAGTGAACCACAATGCACGAACGATCCTACAAAACCCGCTGAAGTCACCAGGACAATTCAGACAATACATCCAAATCAATAGAAAAAGCTGGCTATTGAGCAATTTAGCTACAAGCAAATCTTTAAAATAAAATTTTATCCATTACGGCAGGTTTGTGGGAGCGGGTCACATATCGATTCTGACCCATGTACAAAAGGTAAATGTGTGAAAAACTGACATGGAGGCTTAACAGAGTTGTCAAGTTTATAGGTTTATTCAGGCAAAGACATTGGAAAATTAAGCTATGAACGAAGCATTGCGTTGCATAGCTCAAACTATTTTAATGTTAAACAATATTTAACCAGTAAATCACTGAAGTATCTTGTAAATTCTACCTTTTGCAGTCTTTCGCCCCCCCCCCCAAAAAAAAGAAGCGGCTGGATTGAAGAAAAAAATCTTCCCGCCATCTTCTTAAACGGTCTGCTCGACGAGCAGATCTGACACGTTGCTGTCGCATATAATTATTGATCAGGATATTCCTATTCCGACGTAAAATCATACGAAACCAGATCAAAATGACTGCGCTTACAATACTCGCTACCGCCATTTTGAACTCACTCGCTGGGTTTTCACAAATTTAACCCGGAAGTTGATAATCACGATATTCCCACCAAGCGAGGGCGTAATCAAGTCGAATTCACTTTCCTTCTGAATTCGAGTTCGTCCAACGCTTGGTGTAAACAGCCCACCGAAAAATAATTTATGCTAATCCAAGGTCGCAATTGAATTCGCTGTCGAATTTGAACTCGAGTTCACTCTGTGTAAACGCGGTCATAGTGTGTTTCACATTCTCTATCTTGTAACATACAGATTAGTATGTGTAGGGGCCTTTTGTTGTGTGTAGCTCTTTTATATCCCATCCACACCTTCCATTCATTTACACATGAAATTGTTATTATTTTCCCAGTGCGCTTTATTGAGGCGGTTTACTGTGTCTTGTGTGAACTGTGCTTATCTATTTCAGTTGGTTCCTTAGTTTCTCTCAAAAATCTTTAAAGTTCTGCCAAATTTGTAGGATTTAGACTATGAAATACACTCTCACTTGTTTGTGGTAGTTTTGTTGCCAATTTAAGGAGGCTAGCACAAAATTAGTGGATATTACTAAGGTAAACCAACTACATGTACCTAATGACATCTTGATTTTTTCTTATAGTGTGTGCGTGGATTAATTCTCAAAAACCTGTGCCTTTAATACAAATTGATTTGTTGTGAAAGCATTTTCAATTAAAGACACTGTGTCTTACCATTAAATATCCACTGTCAGTTAATGTAGGTGTGACAAAAAAGATTTTATTTGTTCTCTGATTTTGGATACATCAACAAGTACAAGAATTGGGGGGGGGGGGGGGGGGGGGGGGGGGGTGGCGGCTGGCCGACCTATGGTTTTTCTCCAAATACATGTACATGTAGCTTTCAATGCTAAGTGAAGAAAAATGGTTATACACTAAAGGAAAAAAGAAACTTATAAAAGTTCAAGAGATCACCAAATTAAATTCTCTGCATGGAAATGTACCAAATTTGGATATAATGTTGATTCAATGCATGGCTTTAAATGACAGTCAATAACAAAAGTTTTCTTCAATGCCACAAAAGAAATGTGCACTGAAACAAAGGACTCTCTAATCCCAAAGTCACAAAGATAAACTGCAGTCTTGTACACCATATGCATGTCAATGAATGAAACAAAAGAATTTCAAAAGGGATTTGCACCCCTCGAGCAAGAGGATATTGATGTTCTGCCATGGTTCGCCCGTTCACCAGACCTTTCCCCAATTGAACATCTCTGGGAAGAGCTTGGTCGACGTGTGTCAAGGCGTGACAATCAACCCATCAATAGGGAGACGCTCATTGCAGCACTGCAAGAGGAATGGAACAATGTTCCCCAGGCTACCATCGCGAATCTGATCGGAAGCATGCGAAGACGGTGTACAGCTTGCCAGCAAGCTAGAGGTGGACATACTGGCTATTAATCTGTTTGGATATGAACTTGCAAATCCCTTTTGAAATTCTTTTGTTTCATTCATTGACATGCATATGGTGTACAAGACTGCAGTTTATCTTTGTGACTTTGGGATTAGAGAGTCCTTTGTTTCAGTGCACATTTCTTTTGTGGCATTGAAGAAAACTTTTTGTTATTGACTGTCATTTAAAGCCATGCATTGAATCAACATTATATCCAAATTTGGTACATTTCCATGCAGAGAATTTATTTGGTGATCTCTTGAACTTTTATAAGTTCTTTTTTCCTTTAGTCTAGATTTGATCCATGATCAACAAAATGCACCAATGAAAATGCATTTTTACCTAATCTAGTGTTACCTTTACATAGAAATTATATAACCACTCTTGTCTAGTTGATATTATGTTAATCACATTACTTTCATTATGGGTATGAAAGAGTTAATGCCCTCAAGGTGCATCAACAGAAATAAGTTGATAAAGCTTAAACATTGAATGTTTTCTTTACATGAGAGAAGGAATTGAAACTCACATATTGTACAACACTGAACATTTATATTTGTGTGATTTATAGTATCCTTAATGTACAGTACAGTTTGTTTCTATCAAAGTTTTTTTTTCTGATTTCTTTTTTTGAATTCCAGTACAGGACTCTATAAAGGCATTTTATATCATATTCACCATTTATGTGGATCAGCTATTTATTAGATATTGTATTCAAATTAAATTGTTTTGTCTGAAAATTGGCTAAAAATGAATTTAGTCAATGTAGGTTTAAATGCATAATAATAAAATGTTTATTTAAATGTAGTTATCTCTAACTATGTTTTGAACACTTGACTTTGTAAATATTTTTGTATATTTCTCTGTCTATCATATTATCATACTTTTTTGTGATGCAATTTTTTTATTGGGAGAGAAAAGACCAACAAGAAGAAAAATCCATTGAGGGGTTGAAAAAAAAGTGTTTTGTAAAAGTGAAATCATATTTCAATGTAGTTCTATGTCTTCCCTTTATATTAAGCAGTTTCAAGTTTGGTGTTAATCTCTTCAAGAATGTTAGTTGAAATTCATGAGCCGGTATTCGGAACGATACTTCAGTCGGAAATATTTATTTTACGTAGTTGTAGGCTTGGATATATTACTTACTGTAGCCAACCTCAGTATTC
Source organism: Heliocidaris erythrogramma (assembly GCA_025617745.1). NCBI lineage: Eukaryota > Metazoa > Echinodermata > Echinoidea > Camarodonta > Echinometridae > Heliocidaris > Heliocidaris erythrogramma. The sequence goes on from CM046869.1 coordinate 17,194,113, forward strand.
TGTTGATTTTTTTTTGCCAGGTATTTTACCCTAAGTTTAAGAAGGCAAGCTACTTTAGTAGACTTACCGTAAACCAATTTTTAAAAATCTATTAGCTGGCAGTGGTTCTCATATTATGCAGGCCGCGAAAAGCTGCACACAAGGAAATATCATTAGCATGCATTTATCATTTGGGATTAGCTATGTGATGTTACAAGATCTATAAGTGAGTCTTTTGGCTTAAGATCAGCTTGGTAAAGTCCAATACTTGAATGTGATCAGAGTATTAAAGCTGAATGCTACATGTAAGTAAAGGGTTTTACTGCATCCAGTTTGAGTTGAATACCAACCCTGCTATCGGAACTAACAGGAACTCTTTGGTGTAAAGTGTAGTAGATATTGGTGTTTATTTTCCTTTGGATATGTCTCCAGAAATCAGAATCAACACCATTCACTTTGTTTAATGTAGTACAAAGTCCAGTCCTGAGGTAGATGTTATTGTCTGAATGCTCCTGAATAAATTCTGAAATCTGAATAGCTTAATGAGCAGAATTGACTCCAAACAAGTTTTGTATTGGGTGTGTTTTATATCATGATTGTGTTTTCAAGGTCGTAGTGTCAAAATAATTGAGTTGAACTCTAATATAATCACAGTCAACATCAAACACTTTCAGTGTAAAGTACTGAGGTCACTCTGCCTGTGCATTTGTCAATCTCTGCTAATAGGCGGTGTTGGTTTTAACGCCAAGGTCTAAATGTGTTGCATTTCACTATGACTTGTAAGAGACCACACTACCATGCTATATATGTATATGTACATGTCATTGTTGATGCATTTACCTAAAATGTGCCCCAATTATGCATTTCTTTAGCCCTTGCAAGTCTTTATCTAGTTAAAAAAATAAATTATGTCTTGGGTGTATGAGTAGCACATATTCTTTTTTTTTTTTTTGAGGGGGACATAGGTATAATGGTTGCATTCTTTTTCAGCTTTTATTTATTCAGATATTCAGGGTTTCATAAGATTATGAACAGGCAGGCTGTAAAAAAATGCAAGTTTAGGTAATGTGTTTCATTCAATTCTGTTTATCATTGATTGGAACATGTATTTATTCAGTTACATCGCATAATGATACAGCGTGTAGCAGAAATATTTAGGTGAAAGAGAAGTTGGCTCATTGAAATGTATGATATTTTCCTTCAAAAAGTCCAAAATAGCTTATGTGAACATTAATTTACAATGTATTGTCTATGTTGTACTACACCTTATTAAAGACAAATTATCACATTTAAAGAGTGTGTATTTGCACAGCCAGTACACATTGAGAGATACTTATTACGAATTACCATTATGACAATGTTCTCCTGCTTGATAAATTATGACCAGTGATATAAATCAAGCTTGTTGTTGCTGTTTGTGCGTGATTCATTCCCTGAAAGAGCACGGATCTTTGGCAGTGAGAATGCCACTTTCAGACAAGTCAGGCCAATAGACATGATGTTTTGACTGATCACTCGAGGGTATAATTTATTTTCTCCCTTTTTTTGTCATTTTTTTTTCTTGTTTGTATGAGCCACATTGGAATATGTTTGTATGTTGGATAACATGTACTTGTATAATAAAATATTTTGATATAACAAGAAATGATATATGTTCTCTAGTGCTTTATTTTACTTTCACTGAGTGAAATTTGGTCAAGTTAGCGTTTATGTTGGACACTCTTGCATAAAAATGTGTGATTATTAGGCAAATCAAAAAACAGAAAACAAATCCTTTATACTTGGGCCTATGGGCAATTCCAAGGAAAACGTTCACTTGCCAAAAATCATAAAATTGTAACTTCTGAAATATTTGTGGTACCATGACATAATTAGTATCAAACAAATGAGCTTAACAAGCCCTTTAATTTGATTATTCAAGTACATTTAGGTATGATTTTTTTTTTAAACCCTCACTTTTGGGAAAAATGTGGCTACTCTATGGTCAAAACTTCTTATAGTGTATCTTTAGGTCTCGTTATTTCACACCAGAAGAATTTCAGAATTTATTTTGGGTTGTAAATTGATGTGAATAGAATAAAGATCACCGATATGAGGTTTGCATGAGCCATTGAATATTTCAAAGCAAAGTAATTAGTGCTTTTAAAAAGCATGCAAAGTGTGCATGGAATTCAAGTTTTAAAAAAAAAGTTTCCCTTGATATCAACGTTTATGAAAGAAGCCCTGGATAGTGTCAAATTTTATATATTTGAAAGAAAAAAAATATGTAAATTGTTATTGAGTTACTGCCTGCAGTCGTCTTCATTCTTGATTGATATTGCCCGTCGTTAAATTCAATACAATTACACTCTCACAAGGAATGATACAGAAAAAAAGAAGAAAAACTGCAAATGTTTCAGCATTTTGCAAGCATTAAATGCCTTTATTTTCCTTCAATCAATATTTGTATAAATAAATAAAAGATTCACAACAAAAAAATTTCTACAAACCTGAAAAAAAAGCATTCGAATGAAAAGGCAGTGTTGCAAAGAACCAAATACATCGGATCTGAAAAAGAAAAGAAAAGATGTATAGCACTGGATCGTGGCACATATAAGCTTGACAAATTAAAGCAAAATGAGAAATAAAGTTATAGAAAGCATAGTTTTGGCCCCTGAAAATAAAACTTGTCCACAAAATATACATGTATTACATATATCTTAGACCTATCACAAAACTTAGAGCATGAATTTATTCTGATCTAAATTTCTTGTCAATATCTAACCATTTGTTGTATTTACTCTTGAAAAGGTGTTATTTGCTCTCGGATATGCAAAACAAAGTGTTAGTTGCAAGTGACATTTTAAATTCAACATTAAGCATATATAGCATATTACATCTCTTCTCTCTCCTATTTACAACAGCTATAGATAGTGTTTCCTATATTATACAGACACATGAATATATTACATGTAATAGTCAGATATAATCTATTTCTGTTCAAAATCCTATACAGTCAATCTACAGGGCAATTCATTCTACATGTACATGGGTATCATACACAAAGTGCTTTAAACTTTTACATGTTCGTTCAGGCTCAAGGCTCAATACACAAGGATCTTTTATTATTCAGTTACCTACATGTGATTTCACATGAATTAAGCAATCTTTTATCAAATAAGGTTCAACTAACATACATGTACACAAAGCATTGTAAAAAGGTGCAATAGGCTATATGCCCTACACTAGTACACGTCCCACATTTTTTACTAAGTGGTGCCGATAATACCAGTACGAGTGAATCACCAATAGGCTATTTCAATTTGAATGTATTAACGTACATGAACAGAATGCCCTGAAATTTACCCAGTATTCTAATGTAAATCACAAAGAGCCTTCAATATCAATGAAAAATACATTTACATATTGTAACCAATTATAATAATATACTGTATAAGCCATAAATTTCGCGGCCATAAATATTCGCGAATTAGTCTAGCCAGACTATTTTGAGAGTGGTTGAATTTGCAATTCGGGGGAACTTCTCATATCTACAAACAGCCATGATGATATACTTTCGCAAAGCCAAGTGGTGAATTTTTGACCAGGAGAAAACAAATTCAACTGACTACTTATGTTGGCAATATTTTAATGTGTTGTTAAATTCGCAATTCTCGAAATTCCCGAAAATTAAACCCCCTGCAAAATAGATGTTGTATACAGTACTCAAATCATAGATTCGTATACCACCTCCTCTATTAAAATCTTGCGGCACAGTATTTTATGTATACTGTACCGTACAGTCAGGATCGTAATAAGGTGCAAATATCATAACTTTAAACTGATGCAGTATAAGTTTTCAGTGCCAAGTGAGGGAGGGGGTTGTCCAAACAAAGAAGGAAAAGTGTTTCAGTTTTCATAAATATCACATCCATGTGAAAAGAATTGTAAAATTACATTTAGGCCAAAAAAGTATTTAAAAAGATAAAACACTGAATTACTATTTTAGTCATCGTCTTATCAATTTCTTCAAAAAAAATCTATTCAATACTGAAACATAAGTTTCACAAAGCACTACATTTTATATGAGATGTATACTATCCAACTCATCTCTCAAGTTCATTAAGTATGTATTTGTTAATGTATTTCAACACACATAGAAATGCCCTTTCGATAAGAAAATCTGTAACCAACTTCGTAGACCATAAATAGCAATGCACAATGTCTACTAATATCTACGTACTATTGAGAAATATACAGTGTATGTTTATACAGACATGCAATTCATTTGCATATGTCATTTTCTACAATTGTAATAGACAATGCTAAATAATAAACTTCAATAGAGAAGTAATAAATTGCATACATTGCATATACTTTATCACATCTATAGAATAGCAGATCTGTCTTATACATGTATTTGCTCACTTTTTTCTGTGTGTCTATCCAGTTTCTATTAAAAAGGTTTCAGAATTGGATTTTAATCTCACAACACCTTGATGATATAATGAAAAGTTGATTCCAATTTCATGTTTATATGTAACAAGGTACATACACACATGAACCTACATGTAGAAACACAAAACATCTACATTTACCCATAGTTTTCAACAACAGACTCAGAATTTCACCAGTGTTATAAAGTGGTTTCGAAAAAAACAGCAATTCACAACTTCCAAGAGTACAAATTTACCAGTAAATAACCCCAAGCGTACTAACTTTCTAAAGTTTCTACTGGAAATCTACACAATTTGACAGATAGTGAACTTAAATTTGAGATATAACAATCCAGAACTTTCAATGACCATCATGATACACTAGCCTCTAGTATGGCAGTCTAGCTGCTAAAGTGAAACGTGCCTTCTGTGTATTCTGTAAGAAAGATGACAACATTGTAAACATACTGGGGTGAGGGTATGGGACCAACATACTTGTACCAAGGTTTCAACATAAAAAGAAAGAAAAAAAATGAAAAGCAAAATGAAAAGCAAACTAGAAATTCAGAGAAAAGAAAGAATTAAAGAAGTAAGGAGGAACAATGAAACAAAAAACAGGAATGATGAGAGGAAGATACTGATGGTAGCACAAATACATTTGTTTCTGTAAAGATTCCCAATCGTGCTCTTGAGCGGTTCTATGACATATGCTCTGGCGACAATGGTTGTTGGTCAATATCCTACACTATATCCTGAACTCCTAACTTCAACCCTGCGCTAAACACTATATTTAACCCAAACCCTAACCCTTACCTAAAACCCAATTGCAAGCCTAACCCTAAACCTAAAACCCAACTGCAACACTAAACCTAAACCTAAAACCCAATTGCAACCCTAACCCTAAACCTAAAACCCAATTGCAAGCCTAACCCTAAACCTAAAACCCAACTGCAACACTAAACCTAAACCTAAAACCCAACTACAACACTAAACCTAAACCTAAAACCCAATTGCAACACTAAACCTAAACCTAAAACCCAACTGCAACACTAAACCTAAACCTAAAACCCAATTTCAACCCTAACCCTTACTTTTATCTTTGATAAAATAAAGCCAGAGAAAATGTCAGCAGATAAAATTTCAGGTCATCACTATGAACGAGTGACAACACGCGTAACACTTCACAATATGTTGGGCGCATACTTTCAACAACAATGGCAAGGTTGATGGCTTCACAATCAAGGTTACATAACAATTTTATAGTAAGAAATATATTTACAAAGTAAGCAAAGTTTACATTGTCAGATTGGTGGATATTTTCTTATTAGCATGCTGCCAAATATGATATGCTGTTCGTTTACTATTAATGCCTAAGGTATACATGACAAATTTTATATCACAGTAAAGGTACACAAATTAATAGGTAACACTGGTGAGATTTGGTGGTTTGTTTATAATAGTTGGTTCTTCTTACTCTATTAAAATACTTAAGATGTATATGGACATGTAAAATAGACATGTAAAACACCATTAGCAAAACATGAAAATGATAAATGAAAAGAGTATAATTTTACAGATATTCCTGATGCTTCAACCTTGCAGTAAAGAGCCCAGCTGCAGAATTTGATTGGTAATTTGGGTTTGTAGAATTGAGAGAATTATCAAATTAAATTCAATAAAGAGGGGGAGAGGCTCATTTCAAAAACTTAACCACCTATTATAAATTCTGAATTTTATAATAAAGAATACGTAGGTCAGGATTGGTGGGCAAATTCAATTATTGTTCAATATAGTGGTGCAGGAAATTTCAATTCATATGCAATTAAGATGCCTGTATGAAATCACAATTACACAATGAATGCTGATTAAATAAGAAATAGGCAGTGAATTATATTCATAAATAACTCACCCTGGAGATGCCAATATTACACATGTGCCACATAGAAACAAATTCAAGCTAGAACGAGAATATGAATCTACCTCTTAATACAATGATCAAAGATGGCTGAGAAGGATAGCACCAAGAAGGTCACCAAGAAGAAGCCGGCAACACACCCACCTGTTGCCGAAATGATCATAAAACATACAAGGTCACCATGGCAGGGTGCCCACAGAAATTTGAGAACCAAATTCCATGACTTTCCACAGCCCATTTTTGCCTTTTTCCATGACCACATAAGTGCCATTTTGGTATGGGTTGCAGCATCCAAGCGGCGTACCAATACCATGCAGTGATACATATTTATTTCATGTTTGTAATGGAAGGCTGCCACTGCCACACACGGTCCACACCCACAATCAATTTCCATGACTTTCCATGAATTTCCAATGACTTTCCAGATTTTTCTATGACCTTGGGAACCCTGCCCAGGATAAATACAATATACATGTATAATCACATATCTGTTCATGGTATACTTACGAACAGTATTCCATGTATAATAAGATGTCAATCTATTATGAAATCACAATACTGAACCTTGTCATCCCACGCTAAATCATCAATCAAAGCACAAAGAAACGAAACAATTGCACTCGTCAAAGTACCACAGAAAAGGGCATTGAGCACTTTTCATTAAAATTTCCACCTTTCTCTATGGATCAATACTTTTACTCATCTTCTGTAGTTGATAAAATGAAAAACAATGGTATATTCACACTGTGCACAAACCAAAGCATGACCTAGAAAGCAGAAATCACAAAGGTTCCAGTGATGCTGGCTGACCAGATGCTCTGCTATGCTGTATGAGGGGATCAAATACATTTGAGGACTGTCTACTTATTAGAGCACGATTAAGGAAGCAAAGTGCTCTGCAACAGCTAATTAAATAGATTTGGACATTGTCCATAGACCAGAGTGTGACTGATCTGTCAGCAGTAGCAGTCGAAAAGCTGAGATCTTTGGGTTGCCAGCAACACTGGATGATCTGATGTTCTTCAAACATTGATGATGGAATCAAATAGATTTGAGGATTGTCCAAAGACCAGAGGGTGACTGTCCTGTCAGCATTCGAAGTCAAGAGGCTGAGATCGTTGGGATGCCAGCAACACTGGATGACATGACGCTCTTAATGGTAGCTGAGGGAATCATATGGGTTTAGGGATTGTCCATAGCCCAGAGTGTGACTGTCCTGTCAGCACTGGAGGTTAAGAAGCTGAGCTCACTTGGATGCCAGCGACACTGGATGACCTTATCTCGATGCTCTGCAATGGTGGCTGAGGGAATGGCTTGTGTGATGTCTCCTATAGGAAGAACAAGTGAAAAAAAAAAATGTTTGATTACAAGTCTAACTTTGAATGTACAAAGTCAAAATATATACTAAATGAGCATTCATTGATCATGTGCCCAGAAGGATTTGCAAAGCCATCCAAATTACAAGAACATCCAACAACATGAACAGATACAGGGGTGCATACCAGTTCTCTGACATTTATGCCAAGCAACTGACAAAATGGCATCTTCTGTCATAGTTTAATACCTTTTGGATTTGTCATAGAACTAATTCCTAATACTGTAAATGTAGAAATATTCGCAGTACACTAATTTTTGCGGATTGCTTGCTATTTTCGGCGGGCGTGAATTCTAGAACTCGCAAAAATATTAGCCTGATTTCCTATGCGGTTTGAATTTGCACGCTCCAGCATATTAATATGTGTGTGTGTGTGTGTGCAATTCATTTTTGAGTGCGTGTGTGTAGTTGCGCATGCTGTATGCATTTGAGTGGACTGCGCATGTGTAAATTAATAAATGGAGTGGGTGTCCATATGAGTGTGTAATTGTGCAGCGCGAATTTAAGAACCCGCAAATGTTTTGGGGTCGCTCAGCGCGAAAATTTAATCGCACGAAAATAACAGCATTTACACTAATTCAAAATTTGTAATTTTGATGACATTAAATTATAAAAATGAAAGTTCTACTGATAAAAAGATCATTCATCAAAAAACATGTTCAAATATGAACTTTCACCTTGTAGATTTGCTAGCTTGATGGTGCAATCATACGACCCGCTCATCAGGTAGAAATTACGAGGGGAGAATCGCAAGGACCTGATATCCGAGCTGTGGGACTTGAAGGTCTGGAGAGGGCGTCCTCCATGTATATCGTAGAGCATGCAGGAAGAGTCTTCATGTCCCGATGCCAGGAGTCGGCCTGAGGGATCAACAGCTACCGAGGCAGCTCCGCTTCCTACACATGCGATGGAAAAGATAGAAAGAAAATGAATATAAGTCAATCACAAATATAAACACATCGTAAATCAAGATAATATATTTAAAAGAATGCACAAAATTTGTATACTGTAAACACTGTTATTTTCGCGTGATTAAATTTTCGCGCTAAGCGACCGAAAAAAATATATTCGCAGGTTCTCGCGCTGCACAATTACTCACTTGCTCTCTAAAATGAATTGGATGCAAACACGTATCAATCAGATGAAGCGCGCAATGCAGCGTCCATTCAAAACAAGCATAAGAAATCGTGCTAATATTTTTGTGTGTTCTAGAATTCACGCCCGCCGAAAATAGTGCGAAATCCGCGAAAATTAATGTACCGCGAATATTTCTGCATTTACAGTAGATAATTTATAAAATATATATATATGCATTATGACCAGTCAATTCATTTGTTTTGTATTTTCTGTTATATTTTTATGCTAAATCATTTTGTTCACTGTTTTTTCTTCCAAATTGTTAACGGGCCATATTAGTGTTTGGACTATTGTGTGTGTCTTCTTCTATGCTAGTCTTTGGACCACTGTGTTTGTCTCTTTCTATGCTAATTAACAAACTTTGAACTCGACAAACCTTCACCGCTATCTGAACCTGGGGAGCCTATGATCTGGATGCATCGCGGTGTCCTCACATCCCAGAGCCGCACAGTGTTATCTTGAGAACCTGAGGCTAGCATATGACCCGACCACGTGTACAGGGACAACACATGACCTGAAAGAAGAGAGAAGAGAAGCTTGGTTAACAACCTACAAATATAAATGACATCTGCCAGATGAAATTGAAAGAAAGGCAGTTTTGAGATCTGAAAACAATGGAAGATATCGTTCAAATAGTCAACAAAATTAACACTGAATGTTGAAGACTACAAATAAGAACATCTACATAACATCTTTCAAACAAAATAGTGGAAACTTCTAATATGAATGGAAATGGCACAGAAAGCATTTCTGGGGAAATATTGATTATAGTGCTGAAAATAGAGGTGCTTTTAAGACTTTACTGTAGATGAGAAGGTGGTGGGTTTGATCCAAGGCAAGGCAATTATGTCCTTGAGCAAGGCATTTGATCAGCATTATGAGAGTCTGTACAAAGGCGACTGGATGGAATGCTCCCCAGGGTGTGGAGAAGGTGCATTAATTGTGTGCGGGCAAGCCATGAATCCGATGAGCGGGGTAATATGTCTGTACAGCGCTTAGAGACATTGTAGATGTATTAGGTGCTATATAAATCTAGAATATTATTAAACATGTCTGTAAGAATGAACTTCTATGTTTTCTCTTCTTTATTTTCTCTCCCAATTTATAAGTGATATGTTAATGGAAGATGTGGTATGACTTATTCCTAGCATAACATAAAATTGGAATTTCTATATTGGATATATTGTTGTGAAAATTCAACTTATTTTAGGTTTACAACCACAGGACTTTGGACTTTGGACTTTATACTGTGGTTATTCAATTAACTTTTTCTGGCCCTGGTGATCCACCGGTTGCATTATCTATACTTGTTCAAATTGTTTTAACTGATTTGTATTGTATTTTCTTTGCCTAATAAAATACTATTAAAAAATACTACTAAACGTTTCATGCTAACCTGTATGTCCAGCCATGGCATGTACAGGTTGACCTTGCTGGCAATCCGTCAAATAGATACTGCAGTCACCAGCACCAGCACTGATCAGGGTCGTCCCACTAGGACTGTCCTTCTGAAAGACCAGGTCTCGAACTGTTCCATCGTGGAAAGACAGATCAACATCTGGTCCTGAAAGTAAACAAAGGTCAAATGAGGTGATTGGATGCATGATGAGCAAAGGTCAAATGAGGTCATGGGATGCAAGATGAAAAAAGATTAAATGAGGTGATGGGATGCACGATGAACAAAGATCAAATGAGGTGATGGGATGCACAATGAACAAAGATCAAATGAGGTCATGGGATGCAAGATGAACAAAGATCAAATGAGGTCATGGGATGCACGATGAACAAATAGAAAGATAATTAAGAGAGAAAGAATTGTGGGAGGGCAGAGACAGATAGTTATACAGAAAACGGAAAAGTGAGGAAGAGAGAAAAAAGGTGAAAGATTGAGGAAACACAGACACATAGGCAGCAACTTAAACTGGACAATTGGGGCATCCTATACTTACCACTAGCATTGCACTTGTCAGGATCAAAGCGTACCAGCTTGACCAGTTTATCATTAGATCCTGTAGCGACCAGGTTACCCGTATGACTCCAAGCGACACAATAGATGGAACCCTTGTGGTGACGCATTCTCTTGAACAAAACCTTTGGCTGCTGAATGCTACCCCCTCCACTACAAACACAACAATTTTGAGATATGAACCATACATACAGAAATAAATAAGTGATTAGGATAATTCTACAGAGACAAGAAAACAACTTATTGCAGATCTCTTGAAACATTTTGAGAAACAATTGTCTCCATTCCAATGACAAACTTTCAAGAATTTCAGACGATGAAATTTCAGATATTCACTTTTTTTTTGAAAGATGAAGAGCAAAGTATACAACATTCCGAGTTATAATGTCAATTACTGAAATTTTTCATACTGATTCCTTCCACCTGGAAAAGGCAAAGGACTTTCCATTTTTACATGAAGACCAGTGGCTATATCACCTAAACTTGTTCAAGTACATATAACTGAACCCCTACTGGGGGGACAACATCAACTAGGGAGTAATTGCTATGGCGAGGGGCAGTTTCCCTGGCGTTATCCACACAGAGATGTCTGCAGGGCATCCTAGAGGGTTCTTGTACACCAATGATTGTTCAGTAGTTGTTCTGGCACAACAATCTTTGAAAAGCAGGTTTACCCTCCTCTGGAGAAGACGAAGTAAGATAAAATTCAAACCAATAATAATCTTCCTTTTATACCTTGATGCTGTTGGTCCTGGATACACGCAAATCCGGAGTGTCTTGGAATTAGAACCTACTGCGTAGAAAGAGCCAGTTGGGTCAAAGGTCACGGCCCGAATAGCTTGGACGTCTTCTAGACTGCTGATGGCATGACATGTAGGGTTCCAGATTTTTATGCCCTCCTGAAAAAAAAAATGAATATCTAAATTTAATATAACTGACATCAATAACTTTTATATGTTTACCACATGAGTTATCCATAAAAGAATACTACCTTTAGTCCAGGTTTAAACCTTGGGTAATGGGTAGAGTCATGGATAGTTTTAAGAGAGATCCTTGCATGCATGCATGCTCATTCTTAGGTCAATTCATGGATTTCTGAACGGTTCTGCCTCTCATAGAGATTGTTGTTAGAGGGAACGGCATGTATTTGGATTTTGGAGCTCCATGAATTGACCTAGTACTTTGAGCATGCAGGTCACGACTATCTCTCCTCCACCAGTTGTACATGTAGGTAGAGTTAATTCACTGATTTATAGAGCACCATCTTTGATCCCATACATATTACCACATTTTTGTAACTACATGTAAATTGATCAAGATCAACAAATGTTATATCCAGATTCTCTTTCACTTCATCAGACTTACATGGAATAGTAGCTGCAGTAGTCTGTACAGAGTAAAAACTTTGACACATGGCACACAATGAATAAGTGAACTACATGTATTAAAGTTAAGCTAAGGTTTACTTTAGTCCACTTTTTTTTTTAAATGGCAACAAAAATCCTCCTGTCCACAAATGGCACAATTATTAGATTAATGGATGGTGACACCAACTGCATTGGAATGTAGCAGCTAAAGTAGGATGAAATTCAAAGAGATGATACATACAGTGTATTGCTTTTGAAAAGAGATCTGATGCTTAACAATTTTATGAATGAAATAGAAAAGTGAGTATAAAAAATACCTAAATGTGCACAAGGTTAACAATTCTCACACCAGATAAATGGAAGAAAAATTCATAATAGATATTATTCATCACTGCACCCACAACCAAACACTGTCTGACAGCAAAAAAATCAGCACAAGAAATAACAGAGGAGGAAACATGCACTGTCCATTCTTATATCCCCACAAGATAAAATATACAGGTAGAGGGACAAGGAGGATAATCATGCATTACATAGAAAAAAAGGTTCCTTGTCCTCAACTTTATGGAGGATACATTTATAATATTGAATAATAAATTGATATTAGTTACTGCAAGTGGTCTGTTTATTGATCCATTCAACTCATAATTTACAACGCTAAAATTAAATCGATCCAACCCAGAAATTAGGATTTGGGAGCAATCTAGGCATTACATGTACCTTTGCTCCAGAATTGATCACATGGTTATCAAAGACAGGTTGCTGTGGTGACTGCCGTTTAGCCACGGCAGCAGGTGAACTGTTCCTAATTCTTTGCAATGTACTTGAGGCATCACCCAGCGGTGACCCAACCACATATTGCCGTTGTTGATCGTGTTGTTGTTGCTGCTGCTGTTGTGGTATCTGTTGCGAGCGATACTGGTCGGACCTAGAGGTATCGCATTGCTGTTGCTTCTGTGGCACTTGTAGTGGTAGCGATGAGTGGTTAGCTCGTGGTGGTTCAAAGACCGAATCCGAGTTCATGTATGTGACATTAGAAACCATGCGACCTGGACCACTCATTTCTCCAAAAGACATCTCCAACTGGCGATTGGGTGTCTGCGGGCTGGGTGTCCCGCTACTGGTACTCGCATTCCGCTGGCTGTTCCTTGCAGAGTTTCGTTGCTGGAGTATCGGGTGTTGAGGTTGGTGAGAGGACAGAGGCCGGCTCATGATTGGGGATGCTTCAGGCACAGGGGTGTGGTTGACCTTTCCGTAAGCAACCTTTGGGGTACTTGACTTCACAGTGGTCGCGGGACGGAGGGTGAAATTGGGAGGTGTGACCTAGTGTTTTATTGACCCCAAAATTACATTTTGAAGGGAGGAGATGGACACAAGAGAATAATGAGAGAAAAGACAAAAAGCAAACATTTAACACTACTACCACATTTTGGCATGCAACTACATATCATGTACAGTATATGATCTAGAGCAATACATGGTTCCAAGATGAGGGAGCATGCACTATGCAAGTATATTTCAATTCTAAAGAACTGTATAAGATCTAAAAGCATGCAACACAAACAGAGATATTGTGGGTGATCATCATAGCTATTGCTTGGCTGGGTTCTACATGTACATGTTTCCTTAAGGCATCAGGGTAGAGATTAAGATTGTGTTTGCATGGGCTATTTTGAGTCAAACTATTGTGCTAATAAATTTCATGTGTGACAAAAAGGACAGAATCTAAAATGTAATGATGGCTATTATTTCATGAACAGCATCCATTTTTAATTTCATTTCTTGTGACCTGTATCTATTAAAGGTACCCTTTATAAATTTGCTAAATATTTGTACATGTTCTAATATCATACTTTCATACAATGGCATGGTAAATATATTACATGTACATGCCTTTGTGTATCTCAATCCTAAACAATTCATATTCACTTATACTTTGCACTATCTTTAAGCACATTGGCCAAGAAAAAGGGAAACTGATTATAAATGCGGTGTGATCACTGTATCCTTCACTTACTGTAACATGTGTTCTGACACTATTCCAAGGATGCTTTTCTCATCCAATGTAAATCCATTCCGCTTCATTATCGCTACTGATTAGAGGTGGATTATGGTGATTTGTAATCAATGGATTTTGTGATTATCTTCAGGGTGTTGGAGGAAACTGCCAGCAAGGGGTGCAACTTAATGAATGATATGCACTGATATTACATGTAGCTGTATATCCCTTGCCTATCTGTGATGTACATGTAAACACTTCTAACTTATTCAAACAGTAAGGACTTTGATTGTATCATTAATTTGCATATTTCTCAACAGCGCCTTTACCCATGGGGCAGTACTCAAAATATATTGTAGATAGCATATTGTCCTCACGGAAGAAAAAGATCCTACTGATACATTTTGAAAAATGACATTTTAGTCATTTTGTGTGTTGGAGCAAATGGGGGAGTTGTCCGCCACTACATCACAGTGACATTACCGATTCGGCCAATTTGAAATTCCCATGTGTATTGTGATTACAACCTTCTAAAATTCATAACTTTATTATTGCCTGTCCGATTTTGTTCAAACTTTCACCAATCTGCTTCTCTGATTTTCCCTTTCTCTATTAGAGCAGCTTGTCATTTAGGTTGGAAAAGAAGGCGATGAGGTGCGCACAGGTTAATATAAAAATCCAGCAAAATATCCCACTACACAAGGAAGAAACGCGATATTTAGATCATGCACATGACAGCAAAAATGTTGTAAATCAAAATTAGTGGAAAAACCAAGCTCAATTCTAAAAAAAACATGCATTCCAGACACACTGGTTGAATGAGAAATATATACATGTATTTGAGTTGAAATGTGCTTGGCTGATTTAATGCAACATGAAAAGAAAGTCTCGAAAACACAGTATCTGTTGCACAGTGCACCACCCTCCACTATGTATGTATTGCTTTAGCCTACAAATTACAGTGCATGACATAAGCCAAATTAGCAACAAAAATAACAGTGACATGATATAACACATGGCACACTGCACAACAGAAACCATATTATGGGAGACTACCTTAACAACCCAGAATATGATGTTGATTATGATTTGCTATGTGTGCTATGTGCATTACATACCTGATCTGATCCTGACTACTGAAAAGGAATTGAGGTTAGTGATTGGTTATCCCAGTGATTTGACATTTGCTCTGGGCTCTCCTTCATTATAGCCATATAGGGTTAGAATTAGGGTTACAATTACATGAAGGTTTCAAGTTACATTAGGTTTAGGTTTAGGTTTAGGGTTAGGTGTAGGGTTATGGTTAGGGTTACATGTAGGTTCAGGTTTAAAATTCAAAAATTTTGTTAGTATAGAAAATTTACCGCAGAGCAATTGTCGCTGGAGTACATGTCGCAGAACTGTCATTCATCCCCCTTTCCACCAGTCTTCAATATCGATGATCTACCCCATCCAACCTTACCTGTCTCATGGTGGTCCCAGTCTGAGGGGGGCTGGTCACCCCATTGCCCTGGGTAGCTCCTGGTACTGCTGGAGCTGTTGCTGGAGGGTTGCTGCCTCCCATCAGCTCCTCCTCCAATTGTTTCCTCCGCTGCTCCCTCTCCTGGAGCTCACGCTGCGCCCTCTCCCGGTCCTGACGGAAATCCTCGTAGGCGGCTGCCGAGGAGTTCCTGACCTCAGACTGCTAATATGATAACAACAGATTGAATGAAAATAAAATTCAAAATTCCAAAGTTTAATGAAAAGTCAACAAATTTCAAGAGTTTTGTAACCACTGGCCAATTTAAGGGGGCAATGTCCCCCCCCCCCTTTCAAACCCATGATCTGTAATCCTCGAGGTACATGTACTCTCAAAAGAAGATTTTTTTTTCTGCCAGTGATTTTTGGGGCATTGTGGCACCCCCACCTTTACAGAATCCTTTATCCACCCCTGCTTGTACATGTAAATGTCTACATCAGATGTATTATTCACAATAGGCCAGTCAAAATAAAAGCAGAGTTGACATGATCTACATGTACCACATCTCTGGCTTTTAACTATAAATACAATATTTATACTGATTTCATGTGATAAATTATGTAACCCTTTCAAATACATGTATACTGCACATTCATATTCGGTAAAGAAAAAATAGAAGCCTATTTTTTTGTTCCTGTCATATTCCATTCCAATGTCTGTCTTATTTTCATTAAGTACTATTCCCCGTTTTCAATGTTTCATTCAGCTGTAATTTTGGAAAAAAAAGTTTGTAGTAAATATATACATTTTGGAAAAATATCATTATGGATCCCCTGTTTTGTGTCAAATTAAAAAAAAGGAGAAAAGGGAAACTTATTCTACTTGGTCAATGATCCATCAGATTTTACACAAAATTCTAATAGGAAGAGGATAATCTGTATTTAACAATAATAAATACTTCTTCTTTAGTCTATAATCACTACATGTATTTTAGTCAGAACAAGTTGTGACTCACTTCTCCTTGTTTTGATAACTTTAGGTGTGAAACTAAATAGTATATGAGGTCAAATCAATACAGGAAAATTGTCATGGACTCAACAGTAATGATAAAACCAAGAATCTATTAATTAATAGGGAAACAACATAAAAGCCATGTAGCAGTTCAGACTTTCTGTAAGGTCTAAAAAATTAGACTGCCCTCCTCAAATTGGCAACAAGTATTCTTATTTTCCACTCAGGACTACTTTAAAAGAAATAAAAATGTATATTACATGTATATGTAAATGAATCAATGTGAATGAAAATGTCAAAATTCAACAAAATATTGCCAATATTTGAATTAAAATCTAAGTGATTTCACACCACGTTGCAAATTTAGAGCCTTTAATGATTACATGTATTTACAATTTAATTGTTCTTCTTCATGCATTAGAATAGACTCGGGTCAGTGAAAGTCACTTTATTCTTTAACTGCGAACTTTCTCTTCTTTCAGACACTACTGAATTCATAAAACGTGACATTGAAAAATTTGAATTAACATTTTACATTATGATCATTAGTTACATGTACATGTATGTTAAATGGGACGTCATCTTGAATTTACCCTTCCAGCAGGAAAGCCAAGTACAAGTACACAGTTCAATTCTATGACCTACTGAAATCAGTGCGTCCCAGATGAGTCATACACTAGACACGGTGAACGACAACAGCGGTCGTGTCTGAGGACAATGATGCGAGATACCTAAAGCGAATGATCCCTCCTTGGTCATCACCTCGTATCACAATCAATAACGGCCCAAATCATTTGATCAGTGATGTGCCGGCCACGTGCCATCCTGAATTCAATCAACTTAATGCACCATGAACGCTATACCAATATTCACCTGCCTGCTGTAATATTGGCAAGTGCCCATGTTATTACATGTAGCTTCGTATACAACATCATGTACATGTAGCTACAACACAACCATGTAATTTAATATTCAACTCCAAACATCATCCTGGTAGTACATTTAAATTTCAGGACGTGTCACAGAATTACATGTAGTTTATTCTTTCTGCCATCTGTTCTACGCCACAAGAAAGTTGCTCATCTTTTACACAAAAAAAACCCAACAAATCAAATAAAAACCAAATCCCCAACAAACATGGAGAGAACATCAGGCCAGGCTACATGTCTGAAGATAAATGTCAAATCATGTTAAGATCTAATACAGATTTATTGAAATGCATATTATTTGAATGCCATTTGCACCTTGAGTCTAATAAATAGAGCCAATAAATGGATTTGTTATTTGAAATGACTATAAGTACACATTCTGCTACATGTACATAGTACAAGCTTACACTAATTACTTTATGTCATTAAAACAGGTGTGAGGCAAGCTAGTGATTAATAACACAATAATCAAGTGTTGTATGGATGTATTATCTCTCCATTATTTAAAAATGTTTTCCCTGAGGCCGAGTGAGGCACATCACAAAAAATACATGTACATACATGTATAAGATGTCACAAGAAATAATTCATATCTGGCAGATAACGTGCCTGGAATGAAAAATTCCTGTGTTTCATGTCCATCAGCATATATGGCTGGTGCCCCGTCCAATATACAGATTACAGTATGTACAACCATGATATACATGTAAAATGTTGGCTGAATTTAAAGTGCTCTTTCACAATGCATCATTGCACCATCAACATAAATCACATCATGAGAGCAAATAAATACTGGCATGGTATTCAGGGACCTGATGCCACCTAATCAAAGATATATTATGATGGCTTCACGTCTCATGCAGGTTTGACAGTTGGACTAACAAGGTGCACATAGCACACACATGCATCACACTCCTAAGCATGATGAGGTAGACAGAGATTGAATCCTTTTCCAATCAGCTAATGGAATGTAATCCCTAGCCCTAGAAATCCATTTCACTACATTGCACAATATTTTTCTTTTATTTGCAGAAAAATCAGCCTGCGCCCGATGCCAGTATTAGCTAAAAAAACAAAAAACCCTGCAATGCAGTGCCTTAATAACAGCACTGAACAAAACCAATGCCCCCCAAAATATACGATCAAATACTAATGAACAAAATTTACAAGAAAAACACAACAACAAAAACTAAACTAAAAAAATTACTGAATAAGTGAGTGAATGGCATTTTAATAATAAAAGAATGGATAACAAATGAAATAAGGGCAACGCAAAGCGTAGCATCCCCTCGCCGGGTACAAATGGCCTATATATGTCCTAACAAGTTACCTCCATTAGACTATATTATAAAATGGGTTCAAGAATGTAGCCATCCTGATTAGTCAAATAACACCACGTGACCGTGCAAACAAAAAGTGATAACATACGGCAAAGGGGTCTAATGGACATGTAAATATAAACATGTAAACATTTATGTAGCGAAGACGATACGACTCGATTTTGCTATATGTTTTTACACGCTATACCATATACGCTATCGATATCGATCATCGCGCCAGTGTCAACAAATCAACAACAACAAAAAAATCAACAAAATTACAGCTGTAACGCTACCGCGGTCGGATCGGTGCAGTGCAGTACCGTAAATGAAAGTTTAAGTTTAATTTTTGACGATAGCAGCGTGTAAAAAATGGCTGTATCTTCGAATCTCAGTTTTGCACTTCTCACAGAGGAAGAACTTGACGATCTACTGAATGGGAAGGATTCCAACAGTATGAAAAGAGCAGTGAAATTTGGATTTTCAAAGCTCGAAAGTTTCGCTAAACTCAGTCGCACAGACCTATATCCACCATCACCCAACGTGAGTTAGAAACGCGCATCACTTGTGTTGGCTGCGCTGCGCTTCTGTGATGTCATCCACGAAAGCAAATGGCAGCCTCCATTCATAATAGACTTCATAATAATATTGCTGACCCGTTTTATAAAACTATTAATACATGATTGTGAGTTCGTGCATTAGTGCGATCTGGCAACACGCAGGTTTTTATCACAGTGTCAAACACACTCGGCTTGCGCCTCGTGCGTATAGTACACCACGATAATAACCTTTGTGTTGCCAGATCACACCAACGCACTCCCAACCATGTATTAATAGGTAAGTCTACTATCATATAATTACTAGGCAAGGAAGTTACTAATACCTGGGGATTGGATGTACAGAAAGTTTACTACTTTATGGAATGACCCATGAGAAAATCTGAAAATAAACTTTCTCATGTATAATTAGCAAGTTTTGCATATTTAATGAGCTGTGACCTTTGACATTTGACATACATACTTACAGGGGAATTAACCTCAAAATATAAATGTGCTTATATTCAAAGATGTAATCTATTCCTTCTTGTTGTCCTACGTAATTTTGCATTAAAATATACGAGATGGGTATAAATCAAGATTTTCTCAGCAAGATTTATCGTCTGCTAGCGATACCCGGGGGCTGCCATTTTCTTGATGTGTACATGAAGATATTTTTAATCCGAATGCAAAATTGTCTTTCTTCCTGATACAAAATTCCATTTGAGATTTAAAATATTTAACAGATTTATACATATATTCTAAAAACGAAAATGTGTTTTATATTTCTTTGAAAATTACGATTTTACTAAATATAAATCTATTTTCTTGATACTATGACGTACGCGACGGAGCAAATTAATTCAAATTTATGGAAGATGACTTTCCCGAGCGTCAATAGTGACAAACTATGCATTCACCTGCTTTGAGATAATGGACTTCACAAGTCAGAATGCGCGTTGTATAAATTATGTTCTGCTCTGCCAGGCAAGACCAAGAAATCGATTACTAGTTTGCAAAACCAGAGAATTTCAAATTAGAAATTTTAAAATATATGTATACACCTGTTGTGTATATTCCATCATATATGAGGATTTTTTTATAATGAAGAGAGGCAAATTTAGCTTGTGGATTAAAAATATCTTCCTGACCAGAACGGTTTCCAATGGTTCATGTAATCATTCCAACTCCATGTCATCAAGAAAATGGCAGCCCCCATGAAGTGTTAGCAGATGATACCGTGAGCTAGAATGTCTTGATTTAAACCCTTTTCTGATATTTTATTTCTAAAGTGATACAGGTCAATGATTAAGAATTACTCCTTGAACATAAGTACATTTATATTCTAGTGTTAATTCTCCTTTAACATTAAGTACGTTATTGAATGGAAACCACATTTTCGCATATTTAATGAACTGTGAACTTTGACCTACATACTCAAAGATCAAACTTAGATTATATATTCATACCATGTACCTTCTTACCAAATTTCATTAAAATCTGTCTGATATAACTAAAGTTATGAAACGGAAACCACTTTTTCGGATGTATTAGCTATTTTCGCATATTTAATGAGTTATGACCTTCGACCTTTGACGTACATACTCCTAAATCGAACTTATGCTGTATTTTGATACCATGTACCTTTCATTAAAATCTGTCAAACATTACTAAAGGACGGAAGGAAGGACGGCAGCGTTACTATCCCCCTCCGACTTCGTCGGCGAGGGGATAATAAGCATATATATGATCAAATGAATGAGGGTTTGAAAAAATTAATTTAAATGAAGGAATGTACACCACAGAAGGAGTTAATAAAAAAAAATGGGGAGAAAAAAATTGGGTGTCTCAATTGTGAGCGAATTAAAAATATTATCTGCATATTTTTCATGTACACTGTATGTGCATAAGTACATCGACTACTGTGTACATGTACATGTATTTCATTTTACGAATATTACACAAAATTGTGTTTGTACAAACAGGAAAAAAAATGAATGGAGTTTAGCATTCTTTTTCCAATGACTTTTTGCTCATCCATTGAATGCTCAACAACGAGCTAGTAATCCCTTACTATCCACTATTGATATACAACCTAGCATGGCGTTGGATATTGTAGTATGTACAAAGTACATGTGTAGGTATTTATGTATTGTTATTGTCCAATGGTCTTCAAGTATTGGATTTACTGTAGAAGCAATAAGCATCTTTGGAAGACAGATGGCCCAATAAATTTTGACAATGCAGCATATTAAAGAAGATTGACCTCAGTTCTTTACTGAAGTACTTGTAGTTCAATATAAAACAGCAATCTGTGTATACTGTTGTGTTGTGTTCATAATACAAGAAAACAAACTCAATCAGGCCCAGGATATGTTTATTGAATTTTCTGCGTAGGAGTGTAGACACCTACAGTTTTTGAGGAAATACATCGTTGTCGTATTGTTTTAGGACGTTCTTGTCTCCCATCGCTTGTCTTTTCAGCACAGGATATGAGGAGATGCTACATGCCTAATTAGATATGTGGAAAAAACACTCGTTTCGTGTAAACAGTGGTACTTAAAGTAGCCTATTTGAATGAAGCAATTCAAGCACATGTCATAATTGTCATAACTTTTAAATTGCAACATTTCATTGGTGTTTGCGCAGATGAATTCCGCGTACACATTAACCAATGATGCACCATAAGCGTACATTTTGTTATGACAATTAAAATTATTTCACTAAAATCAAGATAAAATAAATCTCAGAATACCACCCCATGACAAGAATTAACAGCAAGCATGCACATGCACATGTAGGTCTACATAAAGGCCTACATGTAGTTATTATCTTTCATTTTTGGCGTGTATACAAAGTCTGGTAATAATGTCACAATGACGCATAATGTCGCAACTCACGACGACACATATTTGGAGTATTGTTTTCGGTTGAAACTTGATGAACTAATTTCTGGCACTTAAGTTAATGGATTGGTTAACTTAAAGTAAAATAAATTTTTAATAGCTACAATGACTTAAGTTTGAAAACAATTAAATGCACATAAATGTATCTTAGCATTTACATACTACAGTGTACATGTACATGTATGTCAGCCTTCCCAGAACAACTATTACAGAGTTTGTAGGAGCACCATGCTAATATGTGTAGTTAATTTTAAAGTATTTTTAATTATAAAGTCTATTCATCTAAATGAATTAACCTTATCTTCAAGGAGAATGAAACCCCAAAAATAAATGCATTTTAATAGAAGCAGAAAAATCAAAGAAGCAGACAGTGAAAGGTTGAGGAAAAACGGACAACTAATAAAACAGTTATGAACATTTGAAATCCTAAAATCGCTAAATGAATGGAGATCTGAAACTGGCAATGTCCTCATTATGCTAATGAGATGCTGTGATGTGTGCTATACTTTCCAATTGCCTATGTACAAATAATGTTGTAAAAATCCATTTCCTTGAATATATCTTAGAGTTTTGTATTATCTATGGTGTTCATAAATTTATTCCTCACAATACATCTATATTTCAAGCACAATGTTGATAATTCAATTTTCTTTGTTTAAAAGCTGAAAGTTATCTGATAATTTTATTTTTTACCAATAAAGAGAGAGCACATAAACATATCATCTCATTAGAGTATAATTAGTATGTTGCCAATTTCATTTAGTGATTTTAGTTTTTTTAAATCTTCATCTACTTTTTTTCAAATCCGTTTTTCCTCAACATTTCAGTGATATGCTTCTAAGATTTTTCTGCTTCTGTTAAAGGGATAGTTCACCCTGATTACAAGTTGATTTTAAAAGAAATTAAAGAAACAGATCAGTAAAGGTTTGAGCAAAATCAGACAAAAATAAGAAAGTTATGAATTTTTGAAGTGGTAATCAATCAGACACAAATTGGCAACTCCATGACGTATCTTCCGAGCTCTTCTCCCATTTGCCGTGTACCCCCAAAATCATCAATTTTCCATTTCTCTAAAGGAAATATTTAATCATACATGCACCTTAGATATAATCATTGCTCCTGTTTTTACACAAAACCTGTATGAATCAAATATATATCTTCATAAAAAACTAAGAAAATGAAAATTTATGAAATTTTCTGTATTGAGCAAATGGGAGAGGAGCTCGCAAAATACATCACGGAGTTGCCAATTTGTGTCTGATTGATTACAGCTTCAAAAATCCATAACTTTCTTATTTCTTATCGGATTTTGCTCAAACTTTCACCGATCTGTTTCTTTAATTTTTCTGCTTCTTTTAAAGCCAACTTGTAATCAGGGTGGACTATCCCTTTAAAGTGCATACAAATTTGGGGTTTCATTCTCCTTACAGTGCCAGAAATCAGTCCATTAAGCTGAAAATAGTACTACATTATGCTTCGTTGTGGCATTATGATTCATTGCAACATTACAGGTTTTTAACATATTTTGTACAGGTAACCGGCAGCAACATCTGTACATTCATGGGTATGTACATGCAGGCTACATGCAGTATCACTCCTCCCCTTTGCTATCTCCAGAAATGTAACGAAGAACCCACGTTCCTCTCGGGCTGTAAATCTCTAGGACTTTTCTTCCAGGGTTAAAAAATATATTGAGGGTGACTCATCCCTATGGTGAATTGACACAGTATCCAGACAGTATTGTGAGCTACATGTATTGTGAGGAACATTTGTGCATAGAATAAAAGAGAATGGAAAATTAGATTTTATAAAAAGTATTTGATTTGAACAATAAGATGCTAAACAATGTTGATGTTAGATTTATACAAGTATGTATTTAGTAAATGAAGAAGCTTGATGGGAGGAATTTTTTAATTTGTAAATTTTTTAGGCATTTTACTCCCAATTTTTTTCTGACTTGTGTTTTTCATGACAGATCGAGCATACAATCTTTAACACTGGGAGTAAAATGCCTAAAAATTTGTTTACAAATTAAAAGTATGTATTTGTATACTTGTTAATTTGTCAGTCTTCAATACCAGAAAAACAGACTACACTGTTAAAATAATATGTTATAAAATCATCAAATTTTCAAACTTTCTTAAAATATCTTTTCTCAGTTTGCATAAAAGAACAATCAACAGATCCACTTTAAAAGGAAGGTCATGCAAATTCATGGTATTCATTATGAATAGGGGATTAGCTTCGATAGGCCTTAATTGGCCTTTGCTGATCCCCGCATCCACATGTAGCTGTCTTTGTTGTACATTGTTCTTTGTAATTTTTCTTGTCATATTGCCTACATCTACATGTACATCTTATTTATGACTTTCTTTTTACCCTGTCATATGTTTTTATCTTGGATGCAAATAAAAAGGCCACATAGGCCAATCAATCAATCAATCAATCAATCAATCAATCTTGACCCAAGGCATGTAAGAAATGGTTGTTATAAAATAAAAACAACAAAGAACATGTCATTTATTAAGGAATGGTACATGTTTCAGAGTAATGCATCGTCAGCCTGCTAAAATAAAAGTTTGGAACATTTCAAATAACATTCACAATTCAACATCTAACAATCAATCCAATCATTTTGAACATCTGTGCAAAGCTCTTATCTAATAACAAAGCCACCTCAAGATATTCACATACTGTATGAGCTGTTATTTTCGCGAGGGTTTTGTTTTCACGAATTTCGCGAATGAAAGATCTCCTGTGAATTTAACAACGCGCAAAATTATTCTCATATGAACATGCAACATTACGAGAGCACATTTTTACAAGGCGAACAATACAGTGCTGTACACTTCCCTGCATGTACATACTAGTAGTACAAACCATGCGTTGTCGCTTCGCGATCCCCTAGCTAGCTAGCCCTAACAATTGCATGGGGGGTGTGTGTACACTGCAAGCTCAAGAGATACGATACGGGTCGAAATGAGTGAGTATTATGTCACGGGAGTTGTGTGTATAGCGAGAACATACTCGTGAGCTTAGTCTTTACAAACAGCATGATCGTAAACTGGTTGATGTCAGGGAATTTCCCTAGATCTGTTGTGTGGTGGTGAACGCGAATTTAACAACACACGAATATGTGGCAGAGGTCGCCATTCGCGAAAATATCTCTACGAGAAAATATCAGCTTATACAGTACTCTGAAATTACGGTAATGTGTGTTTCTACATGTAGGTTATAAAATCTCAGATGAGTTGCCATGAAATGCATAATATAACAATGGAGGCAGCCATTAACATTGCCTGTGATCAAACATCTTACTGACTTTTTGACATAATTACAAGTAGTTCTTTTATCAATTCTCTTCTGTCATTGCTCTTTCTGTTGCTAATGTTTTGGTCTCTGTTTTGTCAATCTAAATCTTTTGTTCTTGTAATGTACATGTAATTGCAAAGGTTTTGTCAGCGTTTTGTATGAAAGGCGCTATTGATATTATAACATAATATCACTGGACTTTTCTTTAGTTTCAAACAAGTCAGAGAAGTACACTGTATGTGTACAGCATCAGTACTGTGCAACATGCAGCTCTGAGCAAATGTCATCCAGCAGCTGTGCCATAACTATTAAAGGGGAATGAAAGGCAACAAACATTGGCCTATAATCATGTAGATAATTGTCAGCCTACTACCTTGAAATTACTCCTATTTGGTTATTTAAAAAGGAGAGCAGTGTCTCAAAGAGTTGCAGTTTTCTTGCTAGACATTATCCCATGGGGCTGCCATTTGCTTTACAAAGTAATGCCAGAGCAGTTATATTTGTCAGATACCCACTGACCTGCACACTACATGTACATGTAGCTACACTGACACTCATGATCACCTGTGGAATGTATGACACTGGATTTTCTCATAATACCGGTAAACCATTTTTGTAGTCATGTGCATTCAAACAAAGATACTTTTACCCTGTCATATAACCTATTTGTGTCAAGATATTTGGTTCAGCTGTTTCTTTTGTTAAGCAGGATTTGGCATGCACAAGTTGTTGCTTGGTCAGACAAAGGTTTGTCAATTCTTCAAAGAAGTGACAAAGACCCACCTATGCGAGACATGGCTGCTATTTTGTATTGGTGGCTTTAGTTGTACAATAGCTATTCATTATGCAACATCATATCCATTGTGTACAGGTAATTGGACATGTACGACTATGACATCACAGTTTTTCAAAATGGCAGCCCCCATGGGATAATATCCAGCATGGAATCTGCAAACTTTACAGAGAATGTTCTCCTTAATGAGGATTCAAATAGGAGTATTTTCAAGATATTTTGAACAAGCTGACAATTTTTCCACATGATTATCAGCTACTGTTTGTTGAATTTTATCCTCATTTAACCCTTTCAAGACAATTGACCATATTTTGTGGTTTAGCTCAATAACTTTTGATTCAGAGCACTAAAAAATATACCAGATACATGATTAGAAAAGCAGAAATTTCTGCACAAACTGTGTCCATTTTTGTTGCATGAATTTATTGCATTTGATGCCAGGAATTTGAAAAAGAAGAATGTGCCTTAAAATCCTTAAATTGGCAACACATTGAGAGGTTCAAAATCATTGTTTTCTATCAAAATTGGCAATTTTTTCAACTCTTTGTCAAATTTCCTAACCATGTATGTTGTTTTCAAAGACATTACATTTTAATAGAACCATGTAACATTAAAAGAAAAATATTATTGTTGCCAATTTGAAGAACAAAATGAGATCAAGTTAGCCCTTGAATAATTCCAGTCATAAAAAGGTTAATGTCTAGACTTCAATAGTTTCAAACATTTTTAAAGCTAGCTAATAAGCTAATAGTGCATCTACAATTGTAATAGTGCATCTTAGGAAAGATCTCATCCTCAGTTTTGGACTTGGTCTCCTTAAGTCTCAACGCCATTGAGACATTTTACCCCCTATCCGTCGATCTGTCTCAAGACACAATTCCACTCAGAGAAATGCCCATCTTCTGGACTTACCGCGTTGTAAAACTCAGAGGTATGAAAACTCCACAGTTCCTTACGTAACTGCAATTCTTAATTCTGCCTTGTGATTTGTCTCAAGTTGATTTCATACTGCATGTTACTATTTATGTTTTTGAAGTTTTGAACCTTACTTTTACTTAAAGACATACTTTTTGTGAAACCTTATATTTTTCTTTTTATTATTTCGGCTCATCACTCATACTCTGCTGACTGCTACTGGATCTATATATAAAATTAGTTTTACTATTCTCACATTGTTTCGCATTCTAAGACCTAGGTCTTGAATTCACCTCTACTGTTTGTTGGGTTGTTTTTTTTTTGAGGGGGGGGGGGGGGGGGGGAGGGGGTTCCTTATCAAGGTTTAAGCTATAAGTTTCACTTTATATGTTCTCAGTTTACATGCATTTATGGTTTCTTATACACACACAACTAATTATTAGTAGACCA
Organism: Heliocidaris erythrogramma; assembly: GCA_025617745.1. Taxonomy (NCBI): domain Eukaryota; kingdom Metazoa; phylum Echinodermata; class Echinoidea; order Camarodonta; family Echinometridae; genus Heliocidaris; species Heliocidaris erythrogramma. The sequence goes on from CM046869.1 coordinate 17,221,896, forward strand.
ACGCTTTCTTGCCTTCTATAATTGCAGGAATAATAATGATAATAATAATTATTATTGTTATTAATATCAGGAACTTTAATGAAATAGCATTTTTATTGATTCTATTGTATATACATGTATACTCAATTTGAAGTGCAATATTTAAAACGATTCATGTTCATTATTCTTTCAGTTTTTGTTTCTTGATATTTTATTGACCTGCACTGTACTTTTTATGTAATCTTTTCAATATTATTATGTAAATTTGTAAACATTGTATGTATCAGTCTCTGGACTGTTTTTACAAGGTACTGTTGTTATCAATAAACCAAAATGAATGAATGAATGAATAAACTTAGAGTACTTTGAACTGCAGCCGCTGATGGAAATCTAAGGGTTTCTGTCTCATTTACACATTGACAATTTATACTCTGTATTGGAACTTCCAAATCAGCTTTTTATTGGATTTCATGTATAAACACAATGAGGCAAATTCTTTATTCACTAAATCTCTTTAACAAATTACTTGTACATGCATGTATGCACAACATGTAGGTCCTTAATAACACTTTGAAATGCTGTTCCCTTAAAGTTTAAACTCTTTCAGGTTACCAGTCTGACCGTAGTTATCCGACCACAAGTTATACGGTCTATTAACTAGAGGCAATGTACACTGTTCTTTCATTAATTTTTACATGTACCAGTGAGAGTTTGTTACAACTGTCATAGCAAAGAGTAAATCACAGGCATGAACCTACACAGAAAAATCTGTCTGTATGGAGGAGTTTTCTAACATTTTTTTATTTTTGAGGCTCTCCTCCAACACAGATGGAATCCTCCATAGTCACCGTAGTTGAGTACCCCTCTGCCTGCCTTAACCCTAAAAGGGCGGGGGGGGGGGGGGGGGGGGGCATACAGTTTCTTATGCATCTTTTGATAACAAATTTGTAAAATATCGCATAGACAAACGGTAATGTAGACAAAACCGGTACACAATGCTGAATTGTCAATTCGCAAATATGCAAATAATCAATTAGCGATAATTCAAAAATATTTGAGATATAGATATGAAACTTTACAGGGTTATTCTTTATAAGATACTTTATAAGATGCCAAGTTGCAGAAATTTTTGGCCGAGATTGCAGAGGTGGGGTGGAATCCCCTGCCCCCCCCCCCCCCCCCCCCCCCCTGGCTGAGAGAGCGGCAACATTATTTTGGGTTAAGCACTAGGCCTATGGGCAAAAAGTGTTAGGTACCTCACCCCAAAGCTTTACTGAAAATAGAAAGTCGTAAATGAAAAAAAATACACAGTATATCATTATCATTTTTAATATACCCTGATGTCAACAGGGTTATCGCAAGTGAATCGAGGCGAACAGAATATATAGTGAATGCACACGCACGTATGTGTACGTACCGACAGCCGGATGTGGGGGATTAGCTCTTTGTCGTGATATCGTGAGCTTGAAATCTCTGACTGGTACTGTAGGTCCCAGCTCAGCGGCAGAGCTGATAGTATTTGTAATTTACTGGATTTTGGTATAAATATCACAAATATCACATAAGATGAATTCACACACTCTACTTATATTGCAATAAAATTTCATAAACTTACGTGAAGGAGGATAAATTTTACGATTTGAATATTTTCCAATGAAAAAGGGGCCAAAAGGGCGATAATATATATTTTAAATGATCTTTTCTCCAATGTTATAGCACTACTGCGAGTGCGCAATGGTGATTGGCTCCTGTGCAAATGTGCCCTCCGGTTTTCGTAAGACCAGCACTGAGAAACTATTGTTCTTTATATATATCGCATTTTGCCAAAGAATTATTGAAAGTGCAAGAATTATCACTCCTTTTGCAAGTCTATTGACTTTCACTGAAGTATGAGTAGAGTTTGCGATTTTATGTCATGTGGTATATTTGTGATATTTTCATCGAACTTCGGCCAAAGGAAGAGTAATGCACAAGAGTGTAGAGCTCCTCCGGGATGCGCCGAACATTTGTAGCACCATAGGTAAGCACAACGATGGACCCCAACAGGAGTGCTTAGGGCAGACTTAGGTCTACATGTATGTAGGAGAGGGATTCCGTGAAGCCGGACGTTGTCTCAGCGGAGCATATCCCTGAAAGAAATAGACTGACTTTTCGGTCTAGCATGAACCCTACTTACATGTACATACATGTAACTTCATAGAATTGCTTTGTTTGAGTATAACTCTCATATGCGGCCAAATCACAACATATTTGGATTGGTGCTGGTCGGATGACGAGGTAGGACTGTAAATCTAACCAATGAAATTCTGTATTTCTGCTACAGACTTTCATTTTTTCCAAGATTCATGCAGCAGAAATCTACTCTTTCAAAACTGCATTATATCTATCACAAGAAATCACAAAAACTCACCTTTGTATCAGCTCCTGCAGGACCTGGGTTGAATCTTGTTGGTATGCTGGGACTAGGGGCAGGATTGCTGATGGAGAATGGGGGCACCGAGGGCTTTTCCACCCCCTCCGTCAGGGTGGGTAAAGATTCACGGGCTGAGCTGCTACCTGCCAAATGTCCAGAAAATATATGAATAAATGAGTTTGTTTTTATGGTAAAAAGAATATTAATCGAGGACGTAAAACAATATTAATTTAAGGGATCAACAACAATTAAAACTATTTAGTCACTAGAGGAGGTCAACATACATTTATCAAATGATTGCTTTTGATTGGTTGATCACGCTACAGGAGCAGTGGGTCCAGCTTTCGGTTGTGTTGTCCACTTCTGTACTACATGTATGTAAGCACAATCATGAATTTACTTCAGCTAAACAAAATATTCATCAAGTTTTGAGGATATTTTTTATCATTTCATTTATCTTAACGGACGGTTCTGAAAACAAAGATTATTTAGAAGATGACTGTTCCATAACTTTGCATTTAAGTTCTTAACAGAGAGAGGAAAAACATGCAAATGTAAATGAAGGGGGGAAGCCTGTCAGTCTTGCATCGACAGCCACTGCTACGTACAACATGATACAGTCCTGCTCTTATTTTCCTCCGACCAGCACATCGTTGCTTTGCAACACAACCCCATAACCACAAAAACACTTGTATGATTTAAAAATGTTTAAGTCACTTTTCAAAAGCGTTTTAGACCCATTCTTGACTATAGACACATCAGCTGACCAATAGGAAAACCCTGAACACACGCCTGTACCAGAAGTAAGTAATATAGCTCTGCCATCTGCGAATGTCTTACAGCTATTGTCAATCCGTATAATGAATACATACAAATCAAACAGAAATGGACATTATTTAGTCTGTTGCACTTGCAACGACAAAGACACATCGGAAGCGCAGCAAATTATTTTCATCTTCATCTCCTTGATCTATACAGAAACATTTAAAAAAATCTTTGTTTCTAAAAAATATTTGATATCTGAAGAACAAGTAAAGGGAAACACCAACCTGACAGCTGCATGTTGATCAATGACCTAGACAGCATTCCTGGATCACTAGTTCCATTGTCCTCTTTCTTCTTAGCGTGGTTGAGTAAGCTCTCAAGGTTCGGAGTGAGTGACTGCGAGAGGGCACGAGAGCTTGAAGAAAAGGGCCTGCCCCTATACAGAGTAGGTGTCGATGGTGACGGAGAAGGGTACATTCTCGTCTTGCTTCCGGGGGTCGGCGTCATGGGAGTCATAATTTGCTCCGAGAAGGATGTACTAGGTTTGATGATTTTGTTGACTGATATTTGCAAAGATCGCTGCTCAAAGGGTGTAGCGAAAGTGTCAAATGGGAGACTCTGTAACCATGATAACAAGCTAAGGTCGGCATCATCGGCAGGCGTTCCTGTCATCATGTTACGCAAGACAATCTGGCTGCTCTTGGCATCGCGATTGATTGCCTTCTGCTGGCAGTATTCAACGCAGTTTTCAAACAGTAGTCCTTTGAGTATGAGCTGCACTAGTCGGTCTTTGCTAGCACTGCTCTCATTCTCTGCTAAAGCTTTGTCCACGGGGAGAAATCTACTAACCAGGGGGTACACTGACTGAAAGCACTGGACCCTTGCACTGCTTGGGCTCCAGTCTTTGTACATCTGATGATCTGTAAGCCGGGGTAGTGTTAGTAACAGGCAGTATGCGCTGTACTCCTCTTTACTTGGGCAGTACGGTTCCAGCTCGCTCAGACAGCTCACCACTTCCTCACTGGAAAACTCCACCTGAAGGTGCTGGAAGTCTTCACTTTTCATACAGAGCATCTCCAGGAATTTATGCTTCAGAATGAGATAGTGGAATGCCTTTGAGTCAAAACTCTCGATGCTCTGCAGGGGTTGGATAAATTCAAGAACATCATCCCACTGACCGTCCAAGATAAGCTGTCTCAAGAAAAGGGCATCGTCCGAGAAGAGCCCGTTAACGATTCCACTCTCGCGCTCTAGAGAACGCATCGACAGGTATAGCTCCCTCGTGTGGAGGAAATCAAGAACCAGCTTGACCACCTCCGTCTCTTTCACCGTTACATTCACTGGTGCCGGCATCTTCACACCTCTGGGTTGACAATGGCTCACTGATCAGTTAAATGTATTCCGTCCTTTGTAAGGCACCACCAGTGTTTTCCTTCATCCACTTAAATACAGCAGAACATTAATTTCCATCTTCAATTTTCAGCTGAATAATATTTGACCTACAAAGAAAATTGAAAATTCACTGAAAGGAAAAGTAGACAACTTCACCATGGAAAACGGTATACATGTTAAAAATGAATATAACATTTATGTAGGGGGGCACAACCAGCTTCTGCCCCAACCTCTTTTGAAACCAAATGGGCATACCTTAAGTAAACTGTTAATGTGTAATTTTCAAAACTTTGATTAAGATCCTATTGAAGAATCTGGCATGAAATTAAATATATATTCTATCATCCTAAAATGTAGAAGAAAGTTTTTTTCTCAAAAGTTTACTGATTATAAACTGGTGTTTTTACATTTTCAACTTAGTCTTAGAAATTGACACAGCCCCTGATACATGTAGAGTCTACATGTAGTGATGATTCCTTGAGTGCTCTAAGGTGCATCATGTGCATGTATGACTGAATATTTTCTATAGAGAAAATGGAAATTTATGATATAATCAGCTAAATTTTGCGAAGATACTTCCTTCTACGTACATGTTAGGATAATAGAATATCTGATTTCATGCCAGATTCTTCAATAGGAAAAGACTTTATCATCTTGACCAAGTGAAATTTTTAGGCTGTTTTTTGAGTAGCGATCTTGCTCCTTTCCAGCACACATACGCTAGAGATCACATGGAGTGGGAGGCAATTTTTTGCAATACGAAGGTACAGAGTGCTAGGTTATCTACAAAAAGTTAAAAAAAACTCGCCTATGAGTGAGTGACCTCAGATATATCATCGTTGCTCATATGTTTTTACACAAAACCTGTATGAAACATATTTATTCCTTTATCTTAAAATTAGAAAATTAAAATTTATGAGATTTTCTGTATTGAGCAAATGGGAGAGGAGCTTACAAGACACGTCACAGAGCTCCTAATTTGTGTTTGATTGATTAGGTCTAACGACTCTAACTTACATGTAAGTCTAAGTTAACAAATAAGTGAACAGTTAAATATGTTTGATGGGGGGGGGGGGGGGGGTTGTGTGTCCGTACACTGTCTTAACATAACATATCCTGTCAATTTTGTTGTCATATTTTACGAAAAAATATGCATCAAGTAAAAATAAATAATAATAAATTTTGGCCTTCTCGTGAATTAAGCCACCGGTCATCGAGTGTGTACACACACACACTGCCGTGTAAAGTCGATGGGGGATGTGAACCCTCATAGGCAATTACACACAATAAACTGCATGTACAAAGTGAATGCGGGGTGGCTTATTTAACGAGAATGCCTAAATTTCACTTATAAAGCGCCTTTTCATAAGATACAAAGCGCATGTAACAGATAAACAAAGAGAACAGTATCATCCGGGGGGGGGGGGGAGTCAACCTTTTTTTGGATGTGGGTGTGCCGCTGCCAATCTCAAAACAGGGGGCTAAGGAGCTAAATGGTTAATTGAGGAAGCTCATTTTTTAGGGTCTAAGGAGCTACATGTAAATGGTTAATCGAGGAAGCTCATTTTTGAGGGTCTAACCACTCCCGGGTACATTTCTGTAAAATAACTGGTATTTTCTGTCGCATGTACTAAAGGTATGGGGGGGAAAATAAGATAAATATTTTAAATACTTGCTTTCAAATTCAGCCCTTAAAAATCTCACTCCTACCTCAAATGGCCGTTAGGAAGAACTTTTGATATTTACAGCAAAATCCAAAGTCAAAATCTTGTCCAAAACCGGAGAAATCCCCGCCGATTTGTTTCGCGATCGCGTGTTGTTTACAAACTGCCGATGTCTTAGACTAAAATCGGCCAATATAATTTTTGTCCACGAAGAAACTCGGGATCGCAAGGGCACATCGATCTTTACGATCGCGCACACAGAAAATCAGAACTTTTCCGTGTACGCCATAGGGACCGAATTTTTGAGGACAAAACTCTTTTGGGGAGATGTCAGCGCCCGCGGCGACCAGGAAATGTACACAATGACTCCGATAGCTCGTTTCGCGAGAATCAACAGTAAATTGCGGATTTCATTTTTGTAAATATCTTTTCCAACATTGGTGAGTTGAATTTATTGTATTTCTTCGATATTTTGGGGTCGGTTTTTGAAAATTAAATGCCGATTTTGAGTGAATATTGGTGACTTTTGTGCAGTGGTGTTTTAAAAAGATGAGGTGTATGACTGCCTACATTATACACACGAAGTATAGGAATGTACCTATGAGTGGGTCTAACTCTAAGGAGCGAAAGGGCTCATGGGCAGAGCTAATTTTATTGTATCCATTGTCATACCTTATCTGCATGACAAGAGGAGGCATGGATACACACAAACACTGGCGAGTTTTCGGAAATTTCTTACGATCTTTTTTGGATTTTTTGGTAAAAATACATGTACGTACGATCAAAAAAACATTCTAATTCTAAACGTTTTCCTAGGAGTATACGCTGTGGTGAAGGAGCTATCGGTCGCGGGAGTTATCAGAAAAGTGATATTTCAGGGCATTTTCCAGTCATGCTAACCCGGGCGCAGTTAGATTGCTGGGTAAGAACGCCTGGCTTCGTGATGTAGAAGGCGTATAGCCAATTTTTTTTTTTTTTACATTCACGAAGCCAATCCTGGCTACCCTAGACCGAAATTTTCTGTCTCTCGTTCGTTAGCCTCTTATTTGGATAGGGTCGGCCATTCACTTAATTAGAGACAGAAACGCTCCATTCACTCGCCTGACATGCCTGACTCTGAGCAAACTCACTGTCAACCGCTTGACAGTAGGCATCACTCCGGGTACATTTCTGTAAAATAGTTGGTATTTTCTGTCGCATGTACTAAAGGTATGGGGGAAAAAATAAGATAAATATTTTAAATACTTGCTTTCAAATTCAGCCCTTAAAAATCTCACTCCTACCTCAAATGGCCGTTAGGAAGAACTTTTGATATTTTCAGCAAAATCCAAAGTCAAAATCTTGTCCAAAACCTGAGAAATCCCCGCCGATTTGTTTCGCGATCGCGTGTTGTTTACAAACTGCCGATGTCTTAGACTAAAATCGGCCAATACAATTTTTGTCCACGAAGAAACTCGGGATCGCAAGCGCACATCGATCTTTACGATCGCGCACACAGAAAATCGGAACTTTTCCGTGTATGCCATAGGGACCGAATTTTTGAGGACAAAACTCTTTTGGGGAGATGTCAGCGCCCGCGGCGACCAGGAAATGTACACAATGACTCCGATAGCTCGTTTCGCGTGAATCAACAGTAAATTACGGATTTGATTTTTGAAAATATCTTTTCCAACATTGGTGAGTTGAATTTATTGTATTTCTTGGATATTTTGGGGTCGGTTTTTGAAAATTAAATGCCGATTTTGAGTGAATATTGGTGACTTTTGTGCAGTGGTGTTTTAAAAAGATGAGGTGTATGACTGCCTACATTATACACACGAAGTATAGGAATGTAGCTATGAGTGGTAGGCATGTCGTTTTTGTAAATCGTATTATTCACATTTTAACAATATAAATTTAAATTAAATAGATTAAGCCTAGGCTCTATACTTAAACGAAGTGAAGAGCTACGAACGAGAGACAGAATTTTCGGTCTATGGCTACCCGAGCACAGGCTCAGCCTCAGTCTCAGACTCGGTCAATGCATAGCCACAATACCGTAGAGTCATGAGAGTGCAGTGCTGTCATGGCTGTGCATTATTCATTTACCGTACCGGCTAACGTTACCGGTCCTTGGTAGCGTACCGGTAATAATTCCAATCATGTTTTGGGTAATATCCAACACCTGATGCACTCACTGATCACACCAATGACTGAAAAGCTTAAACATGTATCTATCATTTAATAATTAACAATACTTACACACTCACGTCCCTCCTGTACCTTTATATTTCAAAATTTTACACTCTCTGTATCCTGCATGCAGTACTGGTTAGCGACTTTCCATTCTATTTTCATTCATATCATATCCGTTCATAAATTGAGGGTTGTTTGCTGCCATCTGCGTTGAATGTCTGGTCAACCACTCTCGTTTTTTTGTTTTTAAGATATTTTTTATTGTTTTCTCTCAAATCAAATACATAAAATGCAATTTTCATTAAACAAATTGTACAAATTATTTGAACAAATATTTTAACAAAATAATACAATTATACATCAAACATTGAAAGAAATCTGAAAATAATGAAGAAAATATTACTTGTATCTTATACATAAATATTGAAATAAGAGAGAAAACCGTTACAAGCATCGATCGATGGTTACAAACGAGGAGGAGGAGGAAGAAGAAGAAGAAGAAGAAGACCGGCGAGCACTAGCTGGCGTAGACGGGGGGGAAGTGAGAGAAAAAGGCCTAAAAACTCGCTATACAAGCCGTTATCTTTCTCTAAAAATTTGCTAAAACGTCAAAGCTTTCGCGCTTCGCGCGGGAAGGGGGAATAACTCTCCTCTCCCTGCACCCACTGTTACATACAGTGAAATGTTGAGTCCACATAATTCAAAAACAATCCAGGCGTCGACCTATAACTTTCCGCCTAAATTTTTTTTTTTGCTACTAGCAGTTTTCTTTCTCTCAAATTTGCTAAAACGTCAGAGCTTTCGTACTTCGCGCGGGAAGGGGGAAACTCCCCCTCCCGTGCACCCATCCCTGTTACAGTGTAGTATTACGTCCAAAATAACTGAAAAGCAGCCAGGGCGTCGAACTGAATTTCCGCCTGAAAAAAAAGTATTACGAGCCGTTATCTTTATCTCAAATTTGCTGTAAAACGTAGAGCTTTCGCACTTCGCGCCCACCCCTGTTACATATATGCCTACCATGCAGTATTGCGTCCAAATAACTGAAAAGCAGCCAGGGCGTCGAACTATAACTTTCCGCCTAAAAAAATTGTTTGCTACCAGCCGTTTATCTTTCTCTGAAATTTGCTAAAACCTCAGAACTTTCGCGCTTCCCACGGGAAGGGGGACACTCCCCCTACCTGCACCCACCCCTGTTACATACAATGCAGTATTGCGTCCAAATAACTGAAAAGCAGCCAGGGCGTCGAACTAACTTTCCGCCTAAAAAAAGTGTTACGAGCCGTTTTCTTTCTCTCAAATTTGCTGTAAGGCGTAGAGCTTTCGCGCTTCGCGCAGGAGGGGGAAAACTCCCCGGAAGGAAAAATCATAATCTGTATACGGATTACGCACCCCAAAATCCGCAAGGTTAATGCACTAGAAATCTAGTTTTTGAAGGTTTGAAATGTGAACATTTTCAAAAGCTCTTTCGCTTTGCTCCCTCGCATAATTATTATCTTTAGGATCTCGTAGTTTCGCGCACCCAGTAGGCCAATATAGTTCTTAAATAGCTTAAAGGGTTCAAAAATTGAAAAAATAAAGATGTAACTGCTTTGCTCACTATATCATAATTATGTTTCATATGACTCCTGCTAAATATTGCGCCCCCGATGTAGGATAAAGTATATAAAACAGCATTTGCAAAGGTTCAACTTATGAAAGAAATCTCAACTTCAGGTATAGCCTTGCTGAATTTCTCGACTCTTTCTCAAGCCTTTCAGGGTTTTCGTTAGTTTTGCTCCCGATTGTAGAATTGAGTGAATAGAAAACCGCTTATCAATGTATAAAATTCGAGCTTCTCTACCGCTGAATTGCAGTGGTTAATTGCAAAATTTCCTGGATAAAATGCACAAGAAATTGCGTTTTTTAGGGTTAAAAATTGAAAAATTTGCCGCTCGATCGCTTTGCTCCTTCGATGACGAAGATAAGTTTGGGCACTGGGGGGGGGGGGGGGACTTCGTTTTTTGCCCCGGGTGCCATAATCCCTAGTATCATGAACACGGATTGACACCCCTGTGGCCCCCCTATTGAAAAATCCTGGCTACGCCTGTGCCGGCGAGTTAGCAAAACCAGTGGCGTATCTAGGGATTATGGCGCCCAGGGCAAATAATGAAGTTAGTGAGGGAGCAAAGCGACCGAGCGGCAAATTTGCCCATAGTTAACCCTAAAAAACGCAATTTCTTGTGCATTTTACCCAGGAATTTTTGCAATTGACTATTGCAGTTGAGCAGTAGAGAAGCTAGAATTTTATACATTGATAAACGGTTTTCTATGTATTCACTCACTTCTACAATGGGGAGCAAAACTAACGATAACCCTATATATAGCCTTAAAAAGAGTCGAGAAATTAAGCAAGGCTACCTGAAGTTGAGATTTCTTTCAAAAGTTGAACCTTTCCAAATGCTGTTTTATACACTTTATCCTATATTGGGGGCGCAATATTTAGCAGGAGTCATATGAAACGTATATGATATTGTGAGCAAAGCAATTACATCTTTATTTTTTTTTCAAGTTTGAACCCTTTAAGGCCTACTGCACTGGTAAGTGGGCAGTGGGCAAATCCATTTTGAAATTCGGGGGGGGGGGGGGGGAGGGCACCACAAAAAATTCTCTGACAAGCAAAAAAAAAAATAGGTTATCACATTTTTGGGGTCTACTTTTCCTCAAAAAATCTTGGACAAAGCAAAAAAAAACAACAAAAAAACAAAGAAATCCTATTCCTGAATTTGTAGGGGGGGGGGGGTGGGGGCATTGGCCTATCTTCCAAAAGGTGAGGGGACCCCTGGATTTGCGCCCATGACTGGGGCGCGAAATTACAAGATCCTGAAAGAAAATAAATTGTCGCATTTCAAACCTTCAAAAGGTAGTTTTCTAGTGCATTTACCCTGCGGATTTGGGGCGCATAATCCGTAAGGATTATGATTTTTCTTCATTTCCCCCTTCTTTTCTTTTTCTCCTTTGCATTTTTGCGCCCCCTCCAAGTGCCGCCCGGGCTACTTGCCCCCTGCCCCCTAGATATGCCACTGAGCGAAGCGACCGAGCGGGGGAGGGTGTGAGAGGGGGGTATCCCTCTCCCACACCAGGGACTTTTTAAAAAATCTGTCTATAAAACTTGCATTTTTATAGAGCATCCCAAAATGTTTTTTTAATGAAAAGAAGGAATGCACGGATCTACGCCAATGGACGGAACCCCTCAATTAAGAATAACAATATGAGCGAACAGATTTTCTTCAATATTTTCGCATTGAAATTATGGCATATCTTATTTCCTAACTTCTAATCATTAAAGAATGTGATGGTATATCAAGATCAAAGATAATGTACACAAATATAAAAAAAAGATCAAAGATAATGAGTTTGGATAATTATTAGATTTAAGTTAATGTATCATAATTCTTATTTATTTTATCCAAAAATATTGGGGGGGGGGGGGAGGATGATAATACAGGCCATCCCCCACCTCAATTTTTTTGGGGATATATACGCCCATCCCCCCCCCCCCCCCCCCCGGGATCGACACCCATGTAGGGCATAAAATTTGACGTGGCTCTGACTTTGTAGGCCTACCATAGTTTCTTGCCTTCTTTCTTTTTCTTCAGTATTGTTGGCGTTGGCGTTCCATAGGCTGTTTTTCTCATTTTGTTTGTATGAAAAAGAAAGGAGAAAATAATGACGAATGAATCTGTTTCTGGTGAGTTATTTCAAATGATATTGTCATATCGACGTGTGTATTGCTATTATGTGCAGCATAGGCCGGTCGATTTTCAAGTAAAATGCAACAGAGTAGCAGTCTTACTCAATTTGTACTGTTTTATTTCCATACTTCACTACATGCATGTCCCACACATGTGATTTTATGTAAGGTTTCTGTCACTCGTACACATACGAGCATGACGAGCTTATCGTAAGATAACCTCGTACTCCATAGACGTTAATACCACATCAGCAAGCAATGGTCATATTGACCATTAGAATCATATACATGTGTGTATACTGGGTATTGGGGATACAGATGTAATTTTGTTTGAAATTGATGTTTTTGTGGGCAAACTGATACTTAAGTATCATTCTTTAGATTTTAAGTTATCAGTTCGTTAAGATACAAAATGTAGAAAGTTATAAAAACTTACATTTACAGCCCTCTTTTTGGAACTTGTTACCAACACCTCCATACGGATGACGACTGCTCTCAATAATGTTGCGCACTAGTGAGGCCGCTCTACATGGTTACGCACCGTAGATACGTACGCAGAATGTTACGCACACAAGCTATTCTACGAAGACCTGGAAGGGCCAAACTGACGACGTAAAAAAATAAAAAATATTTCGTACGTACGTAGTAATTATTACGTACGTACGTAATATTTTTAATTTTTTTACGTCGTCAGTTTGGCCCTTTCAGGTTTTCGTAGGAGATCGACGAACCATCGCGCCGGTACTACTACGAGTGCTGAGGGCTCCCTTCATCATAATCGTGAAAAATACAAACTGGATGCTGACGGGACAGTCTCGATAGCAGTTATCGACAAAAAGGACCCAAAATTTCAGGAAACCCTCTTCAAAGGTCACAAAACAACCTGGTAAGTTTTAATCATCTATTATTCAATATAATTATTTGGATGTAAGTAAACTGCAATATATGATATTCAATTAAATATAGCCAAAAATGCACAGTGATGCAGTTTAGGTATGGGATGTGTGTTGGCTGCGTTACTACACAGTCGGCAATGGCGTGTACCTATGAGTGGTTATACGGCAGATTTGAATGTATACTTTACAATATCACCTCCCTTGCAATTCCAAGGGTTAATTCCCTATTTTTGCTGTATCTATATTGCATGATATTTATGTATTAACACTCATCATGCTCATACCACTCACTCCCGGGTACATTTCTGTAAAATAGTTGGTATTTTCTGTCGCATGTACTAAAGGTATGGGGGGGAAAATAAGATAAATATTTTAAATACTTGCTTTCAAATTGAGCCCTTAAAAATCTCACTCCTACCTCAAATGGCCGTTAGGAAGAACTTTTGATATTTACAGCAAAATCCAAAGTCAAAATCTTGTCCAAAACCGGAGAAATCCCCGCCGATTTGTTTCGCGATCGCGTGTTGTTTACAAACTGCCGATGTCTTAGACTAAAATCGGCCAATATAATTTTTGTCCACGAAGAAACTCGGGATCGCAAGGGCACATCGATCTTTACGATCGCGCACACAGAAAATCGGAACTTTTCCGTGTACGCCATAGGGACCGAATTTTTGAGGACAAAACTCTTTTGGGGAGATGTCAGCGCCCGCGGCGACCAGGAAATGTACACAATGACTCCGATAGCTCGTTTCGCGAGAATCAACAGTAAATTACGGATTTGATTTTTGGAAATATCTTTTCCAACATCGGTGAGTTGAATTTATTGTATTTCTTGGATATTTAGTGGTCGGTTTTTGTAAATTAAATGCCAATTTTGAGTGAATGTTTGTGACTTTTGTGCAGTGGTGTTTTAAAAAGTTGAGGTGTATGACTGCCTACATTATACACACGAAGTATAGGAATGTAGCTATGAGTGATACCACTCATAGCCACACCACGAATAGTGGTCATATTGACCACTACGAATACAAAATGCAAAAATAGTTCATATTTTCTGTCGCGTGTAGTAAAGGTATGGGGGGAAAATAAGATAAATATTTTAAATACTTGATTTCAAATTCAGCCCTTAAAAATCTCACTCCTACCTCAAATGGCCGTTAGAAAGAACTTTTGATATTTTCAGCAAAATCCAAAGTCAAAATCTTGTCCAAAACCAGAGAAATCCCCGCCGATTTGTTTCGCGATCGCGTGTTGTTTACATACTGCCGATGTCTTAGACTAAAATCGGCCAATAAATTTTTGTCCACGAAGAAACTCGGGATCGCAAGCGCACATCGATCTTAACGATCGCGCACACAGAAAATCGGGACTTTCCGTGTATGCCACATAGGGACCGAATTTTTAAGGACAAAACTCTTTTGGGGAGATGTCAGCGCCCGCGGCGACCAGTAAATGTACACAATGACTCCGATAGCTCGTTTCGCGAGAATCAACAGTAAATTACGGATTTGATTTTTTGAAATATCTTTTCCAACATCGGTGAGTTGAATTTATTGTATTTCTTGGATATTTAGTGGTCGGTTTTTGTAAATTAAATGCCGATTTTGAGTGAATGTTTGTGACTTTTGTGCAGTGGTGTTTTAAAAAGTTGAGGTGTATGACTGCCTACATTATACACACGAAGTATAGGAATGTACCTATGAGTGCTCATAGCCACACCACGAATAGTGGTCATATTGACCACTACGAATACAATATGCAAAAATAGTTGCTATTTTCTGTCGCGTGTAGTAAAGGTATGGGGGGAAAAATAAGATAAATATTTTAAATACTTGCTTTCAAATTCAGGCCTTAAAAATCTCACTCCTACCTCAAATGGCCGTGAGGAAAAACTTTTGATATTTTCAGCAAAATCCAAAGTCAAAATCTTGTCCAAAACCGGAGAAATCCCCGCCGATTTGTTTCGCGATCGCGCGTTGTTTACATACTGCCGATGTCTTTGGACTAAAATCGGCCAATAAAATTTTTGTCCACGAAAAAACTCGGGATCGCAAGCGCACATCGATCTTTACGATCGCGCACACAGAAAATCGGGACTTTTCCGTGTATGCCACAGGGACCGAATTTTTAAGGACAAAAATCTTTTGGGGAGATGTCAGCGCCCGCGGCGACCAGGAAATGTACACATTGACTCCGATAGCTCGTTTCGCGAGAATCAACAGTAAATTACGGATTTGATTTTCGGAAATATCTTTTCCAACATCGGTGAGTTGAATTCATTGTATTTCTTGGATATTTTGATGTCGGTTTTTGTAATCTAAATGCCGATTTTGAGTGAATGTTTGTGACTTTTGTGCAGTGGTGTTTTAAAAAGTTGAGGTGTATGACTGCCTAAATTATACACACGAAGTATAGGAATGTAGCTATGAGTGCTCATAGCTACATTCCTATACTTTGTGTGTATAATGTAGGCAGTCATACACCTCATCTTTTTAAAACACCACTGCACAAAAGTCACCAATATTCACTCAAAATCGGCATTTAATTTTCAAAAACCGACCCCAAAATATCCAAGAAATACAATAAATTCAACTCACCAATGTTGGAAAAGATATTTACAAAAATGAAATCCGTAATTTACTGTTGATTCTCGCGAAACGAGCTATCGGAGTCATTGTGTACATTTCCTGGTCGCCGCCACTCATAGGTACACGCCATTGCCGACTGTGTAGTAACGCAGGCAATAGTGAGTACGGTACTAATATGTATCACTGTGCATTTTTGGCTATATTTAAGTGAAACCCATATCTTGGTGTTTACTTAAATATAACTAATTATGTTGAATAATAGATGATTAAAACTTACCAGTTTGTTTTGTGACCTTTGAAGAGGGTTTCCTGAAATTTTGGGTCCTTTTTGTCGATAACTGCTATCGAGACTGTCCCGTCAGCATCCAGTTTGTATTTTTCACGATTATGATGAAGGGAGCCCTCAGCGCTCGTAGTAGTACCGGCGCGATGGGTTCGTCGATCTCCTACGAAGACCTGAAAGGGCCAAACTGACGACGTAAAAAATTAAAAATATTACGTACGTACGTAATAATTACTACGTACGTACGTAATATTTTTTATTTTTTTACGTCGTCAGTTTGGCCCTTCCAGGTCTTCGTAGGAGATCGACGAACCCATGTAGAGCGGCCTCACTAGTGCGCAACATTATTGAGAGCAGTCGCGATCCGTATGGAGATGTGGGTAACAAGTACCGAAAAGAGGGCTGTAAATGTAAGTTTTTATAACTTTCTACATTTTGTATCTTAACGAACTGATAACTTAAAATCTAAAGAATGATACTTAAGTATCAGTTTGCCCACAAAAACATCAATTTCAAACAAAATTACATCTGTATCCCCAATACCCAGTATACACACATGTATATGATTCTAATGGTCAATATGACCATTGCTTGCTGATGTGGTCGCCGCGGGCGCTGACATCTCCCCAAAAGAGTTTTGTCCTCAAAAATTCGGTCCCTATGGCGTACACGGAAAAGTTCCGATTTTCTGTGTGCGCGATCGTAAAGATCGATGTGCCCTTGCGATCCCGAGTTTCTTCGTGGACAAAAATTATATTGGCCGATTTTAGTCTAAGACATCGGCAGTTTGTAAACAACACGCGATCGCGAAACAAATCGGCGGGGATTTCTCCGGTTTTGGACAAGATTTTGACTTTGGATTTTGCTGTAAATATCAAAAGTTCTTCCTAACGGCCATTTGAGGTAGGAGTGAGATTTTTAAGGGCTGAATTTGAAAGCAAGTATTTAAAATATTTATCTTATTTTTCCCCCCATACCTTTAGTACATGCGACAGAAAATACCAACTATTTTACAGCAATGTACCCGGGAGTGACTCATACCACTCATAGCTACATTCCTATACTTCGTGTGTATAATGTATGAATGTAGGCAGTCATACACCTCATCTTTTTAAAACACCACTGCACAAAAGTCACCAATATTCACTCAAAATCGGCATTTAATTTTCAAAAACCGACCCCAAAATATCCAAGAAATACAATAAATTCAACTCACCAATGTTGGAAAAGATATTTTCAAAAATCAAATCCGTAATTTACTGTTGATTCTCGCGAAACGAGCTATCGGAGTCATTGTGTACATTTCCTGGTCGCCGCGGGCGCTGACATCTCCCCAAAAGAGTTTTGTCCTCAAAAATTCGGTCCCTATGGCGTACACGGAAAAGTTCCGATTTTCTGTGTGCGCGATCGTAAAGATCGATGTGCGCTTGCGATCCCGAGTTTCTTCGTGGACAAAAATTGTATTGGCCGATTTTAGTCTAAGACATCGGCAGTTTGTAAACAACACGCGATCGCGAAACAAATCGGCGGGGATTTCTCCGGTTTTGGACAAGATTTTGACTTTGGATTTTGCTGTAAATATCAAAAGTTCTTCCTAACGGCCATTTGAGGTAGGAGTGAGATTTTTAAGGGCTGAATTTGAAAGCAAGTATTTAAAATATTTATCTTATTTTTCCCCCCATACCTTTAGTACATGCGACAGAAAATACCAACTATTTTACAGAAATGTACCCGTGAGTGACTCATACCACTCATAGCACATCAGCAAGCAATGGTCATATTGACCATTAGAATCATATACATGTGTGTATACTGGGTATTGGGGATACAGATGTAATTTTGTTTGAAATTGATGTTTTTGTGGGCAAACTGATACTTAAGTATCATTCTTTAGATTTTAAGTTATCAGTTCGTTAAGATACAAAATGTAGAAAGTTATAAAAACTTACATTTACAGCACTCTTTTTGGTACTTGTTACCCACATCTCCATACGGATCACGACTGCTCTCAATAATGTTGCGCACTAGTGAGGCCGCTCTACATGGTTACGCACCGTAGATACGTACGCAGAATGTTACGCACACAAGCTATTCTACGAAGACCTGGAAGGGCCAAACTGACGACGTAAAAAAATAAAAAATATTACGTACGTACGTAGTAATTATTACGTACGTACGTAATATTTTTTATTTTTTTACGTCGTCAGTTTGGCCCTTCCAGGTCTTCGTAGAATAGCTTGTGTGCGTAACATTCTGCGTACGTATCTACGGTGCGTAACCATGTAGAGCGGCCTCACTAGTGCGCAACATATTGAGAGCAGTCGTCATCCGTATGGAGGTGTGGGTAACAAGTACCAAAAAGAGGGCTGTAAATGTAAGTTTTTATAACTTTCTACATTTTGTATCTTAACGAACTGATAACTTAAAATCTAAAGAATGATACTTAAGTATCAGTTTGCCCACAAAAACCTCCATTTCAAACAAAATTACATCTGTATCCCCAATACCCAGTATACACACATGTATATGATCCTAATGGTCAATATGACCATTGCTTGCTGATGTGACTCATACCACATCAGCAAGCAATGGTCATATTCACTCGTAGCTACATTCCTATACTTCGTGTGTATAATGTAGGCAGTCATACACCTCAACTTTTTAAAACACCACTGCACAAAAGTCACAAACATTCACTCAAAATCGGCATTTAATTTACAAAAACCGACCACTAAATATCCAAGAAATACAATGAATTCAACTCACCGATGTTGGAAAAGATATTTCCAAAAATCAAATCCGTAATTTACTCACTCATAGCTACATTCCTATACTTCGTGTGTATAATTTAGGCAGTCATACACCTCAACTTTTTAAAACACCACTGCACAAAAGTCACAAACTTTTACTCATAATCGGCATTTAATTTACAAAAACCGACCACAAAATATCCAAGAAATACAATAAATTCAACTCACCGATGTTGGAAAAGATATTTCCAAAAATCAAATCCGTAATTTACTGTTGATTCTCGCGAAACGAGCTATCGGAGTCAATGTGTACATTTCCTGGTCGCCGCGGGCGCTGACATCTCCCCAAAAGAGTTTTGTCCTTAAAAATTCGGTCCCTGTGGCATACACGGAAAAGTCCCGATTTTCTGTGTGCGCGATCGTAAAGATCGATGTGCGCTTGCGATCCCGAGTTTTTTCGTGGACAAAAATTTTATTGGCCGATTTTAGGTGCGCAGACATAAGGCTCCCCATCATATATTTCCTAATGGTCAATATGACCATTGCTTGCTGATGTGGCCTAGAATAGATTCTACACACCACTCATAGCTACATTCCTATACTTCGTGTGTATAATGTAGGCAGTCATACACCTCAACTTTTTAAAACACCACTGCACAAAAGTCACAAACATTCACTCAAAATCGGCATTTAATTTACAAAAACCAACCACAAAATATCCAAGAAATACAATAAATTCAACTCACCGATGTTGGAAAAGATATTTCCAAAAATGAAATCCGTAATTTACTGTTGATTCTCGCGAAACGAGCTATCGGAGTCATTGTGTACATTTCCTGGTCGCCGCGGGCGCTGACATCTCCCCAAAAGAGTTTTGTCCTTAAAAATTCGGTCCCTGTGGCATACACGGAAAAGTCCCGATTTTCTGTGTGCGCGATCGTAAAGATCGATGTGCGCTTGCGATCCCGAGTTTCTTCGTGGACAAAAATTTTATTGGCCGATTTTAGTCTAAGACATCGGCAGTATGTAAACAACACGCGATCGCGAAACAAATCGGCGGGGATTTCTCCGGTTTTGGACAAGATTTTGACTTTGGATTTTGCTGAAAATATCAAAAGTTCTTCCTAACGGCCATTTGAGGTAGGAGTGAGATTTTTAAGGGCTGAATTTGAAAGCAAGTATTTAAAATATTTATCTTATTTTCCCCCCATACCTTTACTACACGCGACAGAAAATACCAACTATTTTTGCATGTTGTATTCGTAGTGGTCAATATGACCACTATTCGTGGTGTGGCTAATAGCAAGGTTCTCTGGCAAGGAAAAGCTTCCAATCAAATCACCTTGGAGAAAGGCGGGCGACAAGGTGCCATACTCTCGCCATCACTTTACACTCTCTTTATTGATAACCTGATAAAAGATCTCAAACTGAAAGGTCTAGGATGCAGCTTCCAGGGAAGATATTCTGGTATAATTGTTCTTGCTGATGATGTAGCCCTTCTAACCCCCTCAGCTGATGAGTTACAGGAGATGCTTACAGTCACCCATGAGTATACCAAGAGATGGAAATACTCTGTCAACCCCTCTAAAAGTGCAGTCATTGCCTTCAATGAGAAGTATAGCCCTCCTGTCAAAAGGCAGCAGTCTTCTTGGATGCTTGCTGAGGGTCAACCAATCAATTAAAGTGACTCAATATCCCCATCTTGGAATCACCAAATCTACAGGCCGTTATGATCCTACCATAGACATCACTGCAAGGGGACTCAAAACCTTCTACTCCCTCCATGGTGTTGGGGTTTACACTTCTGGCCTGTCTCCGCATCTCTGTGCAAAGCTGTGGACCGTGTTCTGTGTCCCCAGGATGCTATATGGCACTCCTATCCTCTCCTTAACATCCCACCAGGCAGCTCGCATTAACACCTCTCAAAACCAGCTGTTCAAGAAGATTTTAGGAATCCCCCAAAGTGCAGCTAACGAGGCAGTGTTCCTTCTTACAGGTATCATTCCACTCCTCTCACAAGTAGAGCTAGATTCCCTCCTCGTCATAGGCCAGCTCACTTCACTGCCTGAAGACCGTTTTGAGAAGAGGACGCTAATGCATGCTTCCATCCTCAATGTACCTCTTATGAAGTCCTGGAACATCCTTCTCTCCAAATACAATCTACCTGACCTTACCTGCCTGATAGAGCTCCCAATCCCATATCAAAAGTGGAAATCTATCTCGAGGAAGTCTATCCACTCAAAAGTCCTGCAGGATACACTAAATGCCATAACACTTAAACCATCCCTCTCCTTCTGGAAAGATCTTGACCACTTGCCTTCGTCTGCATTGTTCTTCCCGGAAGGATTAGCCCCTCATCTACGTAAGGCACAAATAATCAGAGCTCAGCTCCTTACTCAGACTTGCCCTACCCAGAAGCGTCTCTCTAAAATCGGCAAATCCACCACTGCTTCCTGCCCGCTCTGTAAAGATGCTGATGAAGATGCCCTTCACTTTATCTCCTCTTGCTGCCATTTACAACCCCAGCGAACCTCCTTTATATCGAATGCCAACAAAAAGCTGCCTGAAATTGGAATTACTGATGGTCTTGACCACACCAGGAATAGTGGTCATATTGACCACTACGAATACAACATGCAAAAATAGTTGGTATTTTCTGTCGCGTGTAGTAAAGGTATGGGGGGAAAAATAAGATAAATATTTTAAATACTTGCTTTCAAATTCAGGCCTTAAAAATCTCAATCCTACCTCAAATGGCCGTTAGGAAGAACTTTTGATATTTTCAGCAAAATCCCAGTCAAAATCTTGTCCAAAACCGGAGAAATCCCCGCCGATTTGTTTCGCGATCGCGTGTTGTTTACATACTGCCGATGTCTTAGACTAAAATCGGCCAATAAAATTTTTGTCCAGTAAGAAACTCGGGATCGAGCGCACATCGATCTTTACGATCGCGCACACAGGACAAAAATCTTTGGGGGAGATGTCAGCGCCCGCGGCGACCAGGAAGTGTACACAATGACTCCGATAGCTCGTTTCGCGAGAATCAACAGTAAATTACGGATTTGATTTTTGGAAATATCTTTTCCAACATCGGTGAGTTGAATTTATTGTATTTCTTGGATATTTTGGGGTCGGTTTTTGTAAATTAAATGCCGATTTTGAGTGAATTTTGGTGACTTTTGTGCAGTGGTGTTTTAAAAAGTTGAGGTGTATGACTGCCTACATTCTACACACGAAGTATAGGAATGTAGCTATGAGTGCTACAGCCAAGCTCAAAATATTGGTTCATTTTGAAGAAATACTTTATATAAATCACAAATGGCCAAATTCGTTAAGCCCAGTCGCCATTTATATCCAAGTAATGTCGATCAAATTTAGTCTAGCTCTAGGTGAGCATGGTGAGAGAGTTTGCTGATTCTAAACATTCTGCTATAGTTTCAGATCATTATTGAAATCATCAACTAGAAATCACAAAACTCACCAATCTTCTACATTTCCATGCATTCTGTTGTCACGGTTTTGCAAATCTCTATCTCCTACATTTTCTCCCAGTCCTCCTCTTGGCAGTGGCTCATACTCTCACGCTACTACCCCTAACCTTGCCCCTTCACATGCGGCAGCATCCCCGTCTTCATCACCGTCTTCATCACCGGCCAGATCAGTATTGTCCTTGTCACTGTCACTACTGCCGCTGCCAGAACTCGATTCACTTTCATCGTTTCCCTCATCTTCTCTACATACTTCCTCACCATCCTCTACCTCCTCGTATTCACAGTCCATCAGCAAATCATCCTGATCTTCTTCGATCACAACTGACGCCATGACAACTCAAAACTTTTGTAAATAAACTTTATTATGCAGCGTTCAATGGACTTCTCCCCGCTCAACTTGTTTTGTTTATACTGTACAAATACATGCACGATTGCGTCGCGGCCTTCTACATGTAGTACTAAGTTCAAGTTCTAGCGGGTCTTCATAAGATGACGTCATAGCGCTTTCGATTTATTTCGGAACGGCTCACCCGTAAATGGCGGGGAGTCTGAAAATTATTTTTTGTTTTGCTTATTGTGCAATTACAAAATGTCTCATTGGTCTTTATCATATATTTTTGTATTCTACGTCCAATAAGCTTTCCATTGATATATAGTTGTTCAGTCACCGGACCAGGTCTTTAATCCAAAATTAACCTCGCTTTGACATGTTGTCAGCGGGGTTATCGCAACTGAATCGAGGCGAACGGAATACTAATATAGTGAACGCACGTGCGCGCGTACGCGTACGTAGGTCCCAGCTTAGCTGCGGAGCTCCTGACTCAAATGCAGTCAAAGCTGATAAATTTGTTGTTTCATCGTATTTTGGTAAAAATATTACAAATACCACTTAAGATAATCTCACAAACCTTACTTAAAATGCAATAAAAAATCATAAATTTGCGTGGAGGAGGATGAATTTTACGATTTGAATATTTTCTGATGAAAAAAGGGCGAGAATATTATATCGCGGACGATCGCGAACGATCTTTTCTCTCCTGTTGAAGCACTACTGCGCGTGCGCAATGGTGATTGGCAATCAGGTTTTCGAGAGACCAGCATTGAGAAAAGATCGTTTGTGACATTTCTATTGCATTTTTTTTGCCAAAGAAATACTGAAAACGTACTTATAATCACACCGATTGCAAGTTTTTTTATTTTCATGTAAGTATGAGTCGAGCTGGTGATTTTGTGTGATGTGGTATTTGTGATGTTTTAATCAAACTTTGGTCATAGCAAAAGTAATGCACAAGGGTGTATAGCTCGTCCGCGATGAGCCGAATATTGTAGCACCATAGGTATTAAGTACATAGCGATGGACCCCAACAGGATTGGCTGGGGCAGACCTCCGTCTATGTGGGAGAGGGATTTCGCGAAGCCAGACGTAGTCTCCGCGGAGCATATCCCCGAACGAAATAGACTGATTTTTCGGTCTATGACTTAACATGCTCTGATTGGTCTATGGTTAACTGTCTATTAGGGTTGCCATGGTATTAAAGGGAGTGGTGATGGAGAGTGCAAGTGACTTGGGTTGGTCCTATGACATTGTATGAGTATGAATCATAGTTCTTAGAATGTTGGTTCCTTGAAGTTATTGTCTGGGGTGGTCATTCGTGGTCAATGTTTATAATTACAAGATCATGGAGTCAGTGTTTAGGATAATGGGGTACTGTTTTAGATCATGGAAGTGGGGAAAGGTGAATGCCTGAAAGGGAGACAGGAAGTGATTATTACATACTAATGGCATACATTGTGTACTACATATTATGTCACTAACTGTACACAGCGCTGTACAAGCCGGCCTTTTCTCTAGCATTGCGAAATGTGAATACAAAGTGCGACTACAAAGTGCGACTACATGCTTTTTGTTGAAAGTACATTTATTTTTTATTTAAAAATTAAACTAAGTAAAACTTCAAATATTGATTAATTGTAAGTTAAATTTAGTTAACCAACTTACAACTTGCCAAAAAACGATGATTTATTGCGTCGTCTGACCACAGTAGCTGTATTCTCTCCGCTCCATAATGGCAGAATGTAATCACTGCACTTTTTGAAAGGTCACACCTGTGCGTAACTATACACAGTGCTGTTGCGAAGCGGTACACATCCTGCAAAGCTATTTTGAATTAGTTCGGCAATGGACAGGTTTTGGCACTCAAAAGTTGAAACTTTATACCCTGTGGACATTGGCTAATGGCTTGCTGGGGATTGAACTTCAACAAATTCATCCAAGCAATCGATTTCATGTGAGTATAACGTAAAATTAGGAGTTTAACATACATTTTCATTGATTTTTCAATTAATTTTGTACATTGTTTTTAGCTACATTGAGGGGTGTCACATTGAAAGTCTAGTGGGTCCTTGTCAGACGCCGTGCTTCGCATGGCATCTGGTCGGGCTAGTATGTCGCAAGCTCAAAAGTGTCCAAAGACCGCTACGAGCGAGCCTTGCACACATTCTGACCGGTGCCAGGCCCGCTCGTAGCACTGTATGCTGAAGACGCCCAGTCAAAATGGGTGCCAGGCCCGCTCGTAGCGGTCTTGTCCACTCATAGCAGCATTACTATACTTCGTGTGTAGAATCTAGGCAGTCATACACCTCAACTTTTCAAACACGACTGCACAAAAGTCACCCGCATTCACTCAAAATCGGCATTTAATTTACAAAAACCAACCCCAACATATCCATGAAATCCAATAAATTCAACTCACTGATGATGGAAAAGATAATTCCAAAAATGAAATCTGTAATTTGCTCTCAATTCCAGCGAAACGGGGTATCGGGAGTCATTGTGTACATTTCCTGATCGCCGCGAGCACTGACATCTCCCCCGAAAGAATTCGGTCGTTAAAAATTTGGGCCCTATCGCGTACACGGAATAGTTCTGATTTCCTGTATGCGCGATCGTAGAGAATAAAGTGCGCACACGATACTGAGTTTCTTTGTGGACAAAATTTTATTAGCCGAATTTACTCTAAGACATCGGCGGAATGAAAACAACATGCTATCGCGAAAAAAATCGGCGGGGATTTCTTTGGTTTTGGACATGATTTTGACTTTGGATTTTGCTGGAAATATCAGAAGTTCTTCCTAACGGTCATTTAAGGTAGGAATGAGATTTTTAAGAGCTGAATTTGAAAGGAAGTATGTAAAATATTTATCTTATTTTCCCCCCATACCTTTAGTACATGCGATAGAAAATAACTAGTATTTTTGCATTCACCCCGCGTAATGGCCAATATGACCACTATTCTTGGTGTGGTCTTGTCTAAGTATGGTGGATCTGAAAATCGTGTGAATGACTGTAGATCGATGACATATCCCAGAAATTACAGGACACATCTGGGTCTATGGCTATGAGCGCAGCGAAGGCTTTTTCGGGGAGTTTGGACAATATTGAACTTACCGTTTAAAGGGATACGCAACCAGGCGGCTGTGGGGAAAGTCAGGATTGCGTAAGCCCCATTCACTCGTACACAAAGTTTGTGCGTAGAACGCGTCCGTTGGACTACTAGGATTATATTTCGGACTGCACGAAGCCGACCGAATCTCGCACAAGAGCTCGAGTTACACACCATAGACAGTGTATTTAGCCATGAACGTAGTTTCATGTTGCACAGCGACTAGTCTGTCCGAACATTGAACCCCACGGGGCAACGGCATGATCAGGTAACGAACACGGTACCCTCTCGCGGCATAAAAACGTCCACAATCTGCGATTGAGTATCCCTTTAACACTAAAATTAATATTTCCCATTTTGTTTTCAATATTTTTAAATTCTAGAGTATGGGGTTTTAATACTCTAAAGCTATTGCGAACAGAGACAGAGGCAGGAAAAATAAAAATGAATATTGCCATGGCAACTCTTGTTTTTTTTGCGGGATTTTTTCTTTTCATTAAACTAGTAACAATATTGGCTTTCATGATTTGAGCAAGAAATGAAAATAGATATGAAATAAAGAGTCCCAAAATAGGATTCTGTCTTAAGTTGCCGAATTCCCCTCCCTTACTCTAAAATGCAGGATTAAGTATTTTCTCAAAATTTTGCTGATTATATTGGTGTTTTTACCTCTTCAACTTAGAGGTTGTCACCACCGGCGAAATTGACACTGCCCCACATAGTGATGGTTCTGTGAGTGTACATGTACTTGCATGTAGGATGATCAAATATCTTTGTTCAATGTAATTTTGATTGGATCTGTATTTTGATCAAGTCAAATTTTCAGGCTGTTTTTGTATGTGATAGCAGGAGATCTTGTTCCTTTGAAGCTGTTAGGAAGTCACTTCAGTACTGCTGTCGAGCTTTCCTATATATATATATATGTATTAAAATGTGTGCATGGATCAGAATGACTCCAGACCTGTCAAGACCTGTCCTTGTACTTTTACAACTAATGTATTCAAGTGTTTTTTACTTTTCTGACCAATCCTTCTATTGTCTTTGGTTTCAGGTGATATGGTTGGAAACATCTTTTCATTTAAGGATGACTACTTGAAATTGACAGCTGATCCAGTGCACTCCTACCCAGAAAAAGTGAAGAATGAAAGTGTGCCAATTATCATTGACAATGGTGAGAAATCATTCTTATTTTTTGGAGCAGGAGTCTATGCAAGTCCGAGCCTACAGATAGAGAAACCTCTGAGAGAGATAGAGAGAGAGAGAGAGAGAGAGAGAAGGGAAGAGAGTGAAAGGGAAAGAGAAAGACAGACAGAAGAAAGAGTGACATACATGTATAGAGTGAGAAGGAAGAGAAAAACAGCAATGGTGAAGGTTATTATTAATGCAGACAAGAAATGGAAATAGAGAGGAAGAAATAGGGGGGGGGGGAAGAATGATGCAAATGTGAGATGGAAAAAGGCCTGTTTTAAATAATGAATTAAGAAAATGAATGCAACAGAAAGTTCAGTAGATCTATGGGAATAATGAAGAATAGAGCTTTGAAAATGAGGTACATACAGTATCTAACAAAAGTGAGTACACCCATAACAAAAAAGATGAATACTCCGATGTAAATTTTTACAACATGATATTAAACACACAAAGTTGACATTCTGTGATACATTTTTAGATTGAAATATATTTATTCTGTGAAAAATAGTGTAGTGCAGTGAGGAAATTTGTGAAAAAAGAGCGGAATCAAAAGTGAGTACACCCCTGTACTATATCACATTGGAATCAATTTCAGATTTAAATAAATGTCACAGTTCTGTATGGCCATCATGGTTTCTATGCGCTATATCACATTGGAATCAGAGTAGAGTTTGCCAATATTCCCTTGTGAAAAAGTACTGCAGTAGTACTGTAGTAAATTGGACCCAAGTACTGCAGTACCTGTACTACAGGTACTGCAGCTGCTGTACTACATGTATGTACTATGCAAGTACCTCAAAGTTTCTACGCTACTGCAGTACTACCTCAGAAAGTACTGCAAAAATATTGCGAGTACTGCAGTAGTACTGCCGGATTATTGCAGTTCTACTGCAGTACTACTGCATTACTTTGCAGTACTTTTTTTACAATCTGGGTTACTTGTTTCGTAGACTGCATGCTGTTCCACCTGTCCGCAACAATATTGGGAGGGGTCAGAACTTGGAAACTTTTGCTCCTCTAGTTTGTGTGTTACAGAATGCCCCAGAAGAGCTTCAGTGATTTGGGTTATTTGTCATGCTATGTTACTCCAAGATATCCACCTGTAACATCTTAAAAAAGGCATTTTCTGCTTGGAACAAAACAAAGTAATCACTGTTATTCTAAATCAGCTTTTTTGACCAAGCTCTTACAATGAGAATAACATCTTTTCCTTCAGAATGACATATTCCATTGAAAAAAAACCATAGACCATCTACACACAAAAGCTGGGGTGTACTCACTTTTGTTGCCATCTATTTGAACAACATCCTTAGCATGTACATGTATACTGTTGTTATGGAATAAATCTTATGTACCAATATACATATCAGATATCACAGAATGTCTACTCTACCATTGCTGTATGGCTTGTGGTTTTAGTACATTTTTGTAAGAAGTTACACTGGAATTTTTAACAGTTCTTGAATTGTGTACTCACTTTTGTTGGATAGAGAGAGAGAGAGAGATAGAGAGAGAGAGAGAGAGAGAGAGAGAGAATGAATGAGGAAGTGAGAGAGAGAGAGAGAGAGAGTAAGGGGAGGGAGGGAGAGAGAGAAAGAGAGTGGAGGTAGAGAGAGAGAGAGAGAGAGAGAGATATGTGAGATTGATTGAAGGGGAAAATGTGATTGAATTAGGCCCAAACAGGAATGAACTCAAGCGTTTGTATTCTTAAGCAATTCTTTAATCCAAACTATTTGTATTTATTTAGTGCTTTTTGTATTTGAGCAGGATCATGCTTCAGTAGGGTCGGTTGGGCTTGTGAAACTACTCCAGGACTTGCCTTTCGCAACATCATTGCCAGGCAACGGGGTAAGAAAGATTCAGAGGCTCAAATTGGCAACGACATACCCAACGTGGAGACTGTACGGTGGCTCTTGAAGACTCAGTTTGATCGAGACGTCGTGACCCATTACGATGCTCAGGAACAAATTCTAGACCACGTGTTCCAGCGATTAGGCGTCGACTCAGAGGGGGCTGTAAAACACCCTATCGTCATGACAGAAACGCCATGTAATCCTAATCTGTGCAGACAAAGTGAGTTTCGAATGCCAGAAAATTATTTCGGCTCAACTAATACAGATTTTTCTTCTTTATATGCACAACACAAAATAAAACTTGATTAGGAGCAACTTCGATGAAGAAAAATGATCAGGTACAACAAATAGACAATACTTGGCAAGTTGGCAAACATTTGTTATCAACTGGTAAAATAAATGATTGAACTCAAGTTAAAATCTTTGTTCATAATCATCTTGGAGTTTGGGAAAGTCTAGGAAGAAAACTCTTGAAGGAATTTCATAATTTCCTAAAGAATTAAAGGCTGCTTTCTAAATTTTTGCTGATATGTAAGCATGTTTGGCACTTCTCTTTATACTTTATGGCATTATTTTATATTGATTGCAAATTTCTGGAAGGAGACTTGATTTTTCTGACAATTTTATGTCTCTATTTTACAGCAATGTCTGAACTCTTGTTTGAGTGCTATCATATACCCAGTCTTGCCTATGGCATTGACAGTCTGTTCAGCCTCTACTATAATTGTCCAGAATCTGGTAAGTATGCTGATACCATATGCTTTATTATTACATGTACCTATATGAGGCATTTTAGCGGCGCATTAAAAACGCATATTTTTGTCCGTTTGATTTGCGCGTGCAATATGAGAGCATATTGCACGGAACGCTTAATTCCCCATAGGCTACAGTACTAAACTTGCCGTGCAATATTATGCCGTATTTTGTCTGGTCTGTTTGCGTGTGCGCAAATAATGCAACGCATACACACATACGCACATGACGTCATAAAGAGGTTGAGTTAAACTTGTGTGATCACAATGAAGTATGATGAGGGGCTCTATTAACTGAATGTGGTTGGTTAAAATGATTTTTATTAAGTTCTAAATCATTTTCCTGTAGGGTATAGATAATAATTATATTGGATGGCTTTATTTCATGGAATACCAGAAATATTCCACTCGTTAGGGCCAATACTGCACTCATCTTCGATTCGTGCAATGACTCCATTTGACTCCATTTTACCCCATTGGCTCGCTATTATTGCATAAGCAGTTTTCAGCAGTTTGTTTTCCATAATCATATTTTTGCCACATAGGATTTACTATTGGGGTTTGGGACAAATCCTTGACTATTAATTCTCTGAATGCAAGCATTACATTTTTTCATTGAACAGCAATGAATGGCTGCAGCTTAGTCTTGTCGTCTGGATTCCAGACCAGTTACATTCTACCAGTCATCAACGGTCAGCTGGATTCTGGCCACTGCCGTAGGCTGAATATTGGCGGCACCCACTTGACTGGTTACTTACTTAGATTGCTACAACTCAAGTATCCAGCACATCAGTCAAGCATCAACCTGAGCAGAGCAGAGGTAGGGTCAGTTTAATAGAGATGGAAAAGAAGAATTAGGACAGGAGAAGGAGTGAAGAAGGGAGAAGGATGGAGGGAAAATGGAAAATGAGGGAGGGAGGCAGGGAGGCAGGGAGAGAGAGGCAGGGAGGCAGGGAGGCAGGGAGGGACGGAGAGAGAGGCAGTGAGGCAGGCAGGCAGGCAGGGAGGGAGGCAGGCAGGGAGAAAGAGGGAGGCAGACAGGGAGGCAGGCAGGGAGGGAGGGAGAGAGAGGGAGGCAGACAGGGAGGCAGGGGGGGAGGGAGAGAAAGGGAGGGAGGCAGGGAGAGAGAGGGAGGCAGGGAGGCAGGGAGACAGGGAGAGAGATGGAAGGAGGCAGGGAGAGAGGGAGGGAGGAAGGAAGGGAAGGAAGGGAGGCAGGGAGGGAAGGAGGAAGAGAGAGAAAAGGAGAAATAATTAGAGACAGAAAGATAATGTGAGAATGTAACAATGCAGAATAAAACGGAGAGAAAGATAGTGAAAACAAAAAGGACGGAGTTGGAGAGAAAGAGAGAGAAGGATATGTAGAGACAGATGAAGAAAAGGATAGATAGAGAGACAGAGAGAGACAAAATGGATATATGGGTGTGGGTGTGGCGTTAGCAGAGTGGGAAATTTATAAGAGAATAAATGTTAGAAGGGAGAGTAGGGAGAGTAAAAGGTACTAGACCAATAGGGAATCCTAAAACCAACTGGGAAGAGAACATTAAGACATTCTAGTGCATTCTTGCAATGTTTTTCCACTCCAGGGGAGCGTTTCATCAAGCATTTTGTCGGTGATTTTTGCTCTCAGCCAATCAGACGCAAGGATTTCAGTAGCTTATAACAGTTGTCGGTAAAAATCACTGACAAAACACTTGATGAAACGCTCCCCTGGAGTGGAAAAACATTGCAAGAATGCACTAGAATGGCACAGATGAGAGATGTGTGGAAAAAAAATGTTGCAATCAATCTCCAAAGACACCATGATATATAGAAAATAGGAAATTGAAAATAGAATAACTGTAATAAATTTATGATGAAAATATTAAAAGTGGTACAATAATTAAGATGTTTTTTGGTTATCAGGATAAAGGAATGGGACAACACGAGAGAAATAATTTCAAAGCATTTTCCATCTTAGTTTAGGTACATTATGAATATTGTAATTTTGTATACTAAGAGCTTTCTGTACATAATGATTTCTTTTTTGTGTACAGGAGTTGTTGAAGGATCATATCTATGCAGCTGTGGACTGCTGGTCTGAGTTGGATGATTGGTCTTGCCCAGAATACTTCCAGAAACATGCGCACAAGATTCAGCTGCCTTATACTCCAGTATGTAACATTCATTGAGCAATTGATAGGAATTTCTATTAATTTCCCTCACCTGTTTTGACTTATTGTATGTCAATAGTCAGAATTTGGCTTGGCACATTATTTGTTACTAAGCAAAGTAACCTCTGGCAAGCTTCTTCAGGGTTACCACTTGTAAACCATTGTAGTAGAGGCATGTATAAGATTAGAATGTATTTGTGAACTGACCTTTTATTTAAATAGTAGTTAATTGAGAATAGTTTGGTGCATGATGTGAAGATGAATGGTTTTTCATTTGTTTATGCAGAATGGTCTGTAGTATAGATGTGTACTAGATAGGTAATTTGTTGTAAATGAATCAAGAAAAATTGTGTGCTCAGTGGCATATAAAAAATTGATTTAAAAGAAGGGGGTATCGAGGTATCGAGGTAGTTGGACTGGGAAAATTGTTTTTCCATGTGTATTATTTATATATGAATATACATATTAATCCTCTTCTTAATTAGTGATACACATACCCCCCCTCAAAAAAAAAAAAACAACAAAAAACAAACAACAAAAAAAAACCCAAAAAACAAAACAAAACAAAAACAACAACAAAACCCCCCCCCCCCCAAAAAAAAAAAAAACAAACAACAACATAGACCTATTGATGGTAATGATTGCGATAAGGAGAAATATCACAATCATTACTATCAGATGAAAAAATTCATATGACAAAAGATTAAAGAATGTAACAATGTGAAAAGGAAAAGATGCAGACAAAATTTTGATTGAAGAAAACAAATGAAGAAGGAGATTTAGAAAATAGAATGCAGGATAAAGAGAAGAAAACTTTGACTAAAAGAAGACAAAAAAAAAAGGAATAGAAGGAATGAAAGCAGATAATGAGAAAGAGGAGTAGAAAAGGGAGAAATTTTTTCAATCTTATTCTAAAATATTTCTTAGCTGCCAGGTTGGTCTGTAGGCAACAAGAAAGAAAGAAGACAACAATGCATCAAACAACTGCAAGATCTTAATCAGAAGTGGAAGGAGGAAAAGGTTAGTAGTTTTAACCATACTTTTTGCTTTCAACTTAATATACCACCTAAGTCTACATATTTACTGGATAACATTGATATTACAGGTAGGTACCACAAACTGTGTTAGCTGTCTTTTCAAAGATATTTCTTTGGTTTGTATGTTTGTGTATTTAGCATCTATTGTTGGGAATACAACAATTTGTTCTTTTTTCAAGCAAGCTTTGTTTCTTCAAATAAAATGTCTTGGTCATAATTTTCTTTGCATATATGTAGCTATCAGCTGCTGAGGACAAGCTACGAGCTCTCATTGCAGTACAAGAAACACAGGAGGATAGTAATGGAACACAAAAGGTGAGTCCTGATTACATGAATCGAATGTTATGAAGCAATGAAACATGTGTAGGTTGATTTTATGTCTCTGTGCTTTTCATCAAATAGCATTGTGTGAACCAGCACCTGAATAACATGAATAAACATAATGTAAATTGATATCTCTCTTATATTCACCTTGTTATATTTCTCAATTTCCTACATTCAAAGATAGTAATGATTTTATGTTAGTAAGGAAGGACTAGTTGAAGTACACATATTTTTTTACATAGAAAGAACTTAGGCTTTCTCTCCTTCTAATGTGTGTCTTGCAGTTACATGTAGTACTCTTTCTTTGTCTGATTTCCTCCATTTCCACATTTAACCTTCTATTGTGATGCCTTTGATTACACTCTTCACTCTGCTCTTATCTCTCTGTTGTCTCTGTTTAGGCATCTCTATCTCTCTCTCTTTTAGTCCTTCAATCGCTGGCTATTTCTATCTCTCTCTCTCTCTCTCTTTTCCTACATACTATCTGGGCCCTCGTCCTATAGATAGTTGTGAACAATTTGAATCATTTTCAAGTCTTATGAAGATAAGGACAGTGTTCGTTTTCTAAGATTGATGCTTGACTTCAACCTGACCTGTCTCTCTCTGTCTGTCTGTCTGTCTCTCTCTCTCTCTCTCTCTCTCTATCTATCTTAGTATCTGTTCTCTGTCTGTTTGTTTTTGTCTCTGTCTCTCTCACTTTTTCATATTTACTGCACACAATTTATATTTTGTAAGTTGCCATCCTAAAAGTATGTCTCTCTCACACACACGCACATGGCTGCACAGTGCACACAATTTATACTTCATAAATTCCTGTCCTATTTATCTCTCTTTCTCTCTCTGCCCCTCTCACTCCCTCACTCTCCTTATATCTCTCTCTCTCTATCTATCTCTCTCTCTCTCTCTCTCTCCTGTACACAAACTTACTGCACACTATATCTTTTAATTTCCCATGCTAGAAATCTCTCAAAGGTCTTGGTTTGAACACATTAGATGATCTGAAAGGCTACATAGGCATGCTGAATGCATCAGTTCAAAGGTCGAAGGTCAGCCTGGGAGGTCGAGACTGCTCTGTGGAACAGGTACATGCACTTTATTTACATGCAACTAGTCTAGGAGATATTCTTGACCATGGGTCATGACCTGTATATGGGTCATTTGGGCTTTTTTTCTGGAAGGGGGGATTAAAATGTGCTACATGCAATTAATCAAACTGTATGTAATCTCTGTGTAAAGATGTATTATGGGGGTAATAGAACTGATCAGGAATTGTACTTTAGTGCTTAGGAAAATGGATCCTGGGCTTTTGACTCCGACATGGGCCAGTTTTGGGCAAGGTTTGGAGGGGGTAATGAATAGGGAATGAAGAAAACAACATGTGCCATTTGGTATAGCATTAATCCTCAATTACCAAGTCCCTCAGATGGGATTTCAAAGACTTACAGTTGTAGGTTACCCTGGTTGTTTACATACAACTGTAAACTTGCTTTCTTAGCAGTCACACGAAATAAGGGATCAACCAATCAATGATCAACCAATCAATCATCATCAATCAATCAGTATGACAGGAATTCTCAGAATTGCTTTCATCTTGTGAACCATTCCGTAGCTCAAGACAGTACAGGTCTGGCCCCAGCTGGACCTTCTAGGCTCCAACCCAGAGGTCCTGGCACCGGGTGAGCAGAACCAGAGGCGGCGTCAGGAACTGGTGGAAGAGTTCCATCAGAACAGTCTCAGGGCTCGTTGGATCCAGAGGGAGATTGACAGTCTCCTGCAGGAGACATCCAGGAAACTGGAAATTGGAGCCAAGGACGACGTTCTCAAGAAATGCATGCTGCAACTCAAGGAACAGAAAGAGGTACATTTTCAAGTAACAGGAGTAGAGGGGACATGTTAGCTCAGCGGTTACAGTAATGGTTGTAATGGGAGGTCCTGGGTTCAAAACCATGTCAATGCATTAGTGCCTGAAAAGGAGGAGCAACTGAGCTGACATGGGTGTTTGCATTAGACTAATGCTATAATGCGTGTCTCCAATCACGGTACATACCAATCAGCGGTGAGGAATAGCTGAACTGTATCTGCCCTCCAGCTCTACATACATTCCGGTGTATGTTGATTGCAGGCTGTGTGTTGGTCAGTGCAGGGATTTGTGCTTTAGTAAATGGTCAGTGGCAGTGCCATGGTATGTACTTTGTTTAATACACACACACTGACCTTATGTCAGCGGTGTCACTCAGAAATGTCAGCAGCCATTGGGTATAACTGAAAATAACATGATACACACTTTAAGGCTTTATTATGATAAGACAATCGGCAAAGAGCCTATACGTGTTAGAATGGGGCGGGGAGTGCCGTTTATGCTCACAGATCTAGCAACCAGCCGTTTTTTAATCAGTTCAGTAGGTGTACAGTACATTCGTAGGCTTGTATCATGATCCTGAGAATTGTACAGAGTCCATGAACGTGGGATAAGGGGGGAGGTTGCTCAACCTTTGTCAGTTCGGTCAACTTTGTGTGATCTAATTTTATGACATTAGTCCGATGCAAACACACGTTGGAGCCCATTTGCTCCTCCCTTTAAGCTACCCTGACAATTACACAAACTTTGCCATTGTGCATGCCAAGTCATGCCATTTTGTGGCATGCAGCCTGATCAACACTACAATTTGCGCCATATTGTGCCATAAGTTAAGTTCACAGCATCATTGGTGTACCATGGTATGCATTGTATCCCTGCATTGACACCAAAGCACGCATGGTCACGCACTGTCACTGTGTAGTAACCCGTAGCTTTCTTTTGTATTGTTTCAGGAACTCAATGCTTGCCACACACAGTGGCAGAACATCAAAGAGAAGCTTCTTGTCTTGAAAGACATCAAAGATACAGACTCCATGGAAACAGACCAAGAAGGTGATTTAGGCACAAGGGCCGATATTCACTTTGATAATTAAGTCAGAAATCTAAATACTTTAATTTGTTTTCAGCTTAGATAAAATGCTTAGCCAACTTAGGTATTCAGTTGAATTTTTAGTGTATTATTTTACCTTAAGTCTAAGAATGCTGGCTAGCAGACTCAAGCCAATTATTTGCAAGCTTTGATTGGCTTGCCCTGGGGCTGGCAGTAGTTCTCATTATACATGGATAATAAGCCAGTTCTTATTTTGCAATTTGCATTTGCAGATAAAGGTCATTTATACCAAGTACACTGGACCTTTATTTTCTATGCACCATGATGCGCGCACCATTATGATTTTAGTTGTTTAACAAGTAGCGTGTCCACCAAAACAAATGCATGTGTGTGTGTACAATTCTGTTTAATGCGTATAATTTTTGATTGGATTTGTGATGTCACAATAGCTAATTAGTATATAAGTGAATATTTGGTTTATTAAAGTAGAATCTCAGAAGTGGTCTCAATAAGATTTAAGTGATTTTAGTTGGCCAAGCTAAATGCTAAGTGAAATGTTGACCTGATCCAAGTATTGAATGGAATACTGGCCCAGCTTCTGAGAGCTCAGTATAAACACACTTGGGCATCTTAGAAAAAATGTGTGGTCCATCTTTCCTACAGCTTTTTAATAAAAGTATAGATCTTGGCCACGTTTCATAACACTTATTATTAATAACAAATTATTATTAAGAAAAAGAGAAATGCTGCCATAATATTAAAGAGCCGTGTGGAGTTAAGAAAAAATAGAAAATGAAATAGAGTCTGGACTATTTTATGTGGGGAACATTTTGAGGAAGAAATAAGAACTAAGAACTACAAATTTCACATCATAAACATATTGTGTCATGAGGAATAATTTTTTTTTTTTTAATATGTTATTTTGTGTGATATTCAGGTGAGAGTGAAGAACAGGGAACAGATGATCAAGGCTCTGAATGGGCTTACATTCAAGCTATGGTGAGTAACATGGTTCTAGGTCAGAGGTTACAAGTAACCTGAGCTAAAAATTTCAAAAATATTTTTTTGCAGGAGGTTTTAATCTGATGATATTTCATCACTTTCATTAAGTTCTCTCTGCTTTCCAAGAATGCTGGCAAATTGTCTAGGACCAATCACCCCCCCCCCCCCAAATATTTTGTTCTGTATGTTTGGAGTTCTTTGGTGGTATGCTGTCTTCAAAATGTTGCTGCTGTAAAGAAATATTGCAATTTTAAATGTACTCTAGATTTCTGATAAAAGCGACTTGTGAGTAGACTACCTGGTACTCAATGTCTGAGAAATTGTAGTTTTGCTCAGTCATTTGAATTTTTACACTTATGTGATCATTTGCTTGCTGTAAAACTGCAAGATCCTTCAGATATTTATGTGTTAGATATGATTTCATGGATTGTGAATAGGAAAAATTTCTTAGTCTATGATCATTATGTTTCAATATTTCCTCTTCACCTTTCTCTCTCTCTCTCTCTCTCTTTGCAGGAGGATGATGCTGAGGGTTTTAGTTTCCAGGCTGAGCAAGAGATTCTTTCAGAATTGGACAAAATCATCTCAGTCTTTGACCAAGATTTTGATAAGTAAGTCTTTGGTGGAGAGGGTAGATGACAATTTCTCATTTTCATGCTGTTAGAGGCTTAATAATGAAAGGAGATTCAAATTAAAATGCCTGTACATTTATTGTATGTATATCAAGCAGAAGCAGAGATTGAATGCCTGTGTATATGTGATGAAATATTACGTTTAGGAATAGTTAAAATCTCAACATAAACACCAAAAGTAACCATTTAGACTAAGGATTAGATTTAGTGTTGGGTCGAAGGTTTCAAGTTTGGAATTAGGTTAGTGTAAGAAATTAACAGTTGAGCAGTTGAGCTGTCCAGAGCATGTGTAATAATACCTACCAGTCAACAATAAAGTTTACAAAAACATGTGTTTGTAATGTACATGTACATGTTTCCTAACATCACCCCTGGACTCACACTATTCCTAACCCTAACCCTAATGCTAGACCTTACCCTAAACTTTCCCCTAAACCTAACCTAAAATTCTATTGCAAACCAAGACCTAAGCCTGTATTTCTTTAATGAAAATAAAGCCTGGAGTAATTGTCGCTGAAGCATACATGTATGTCGGATTATTGGTTCATGTTGTTAATCGTTTTATACAGAGAAAACAGATCCCCAGTGAGCCAGCGAATGACCTTTGACCTTGCAGAATACTACCAGCTGGTGCTGGGGGTGGAGAGGATACGTGTAGCGGAGACGTTGTTTCAGCCAAGCATCATGGGATGGGAACAAGGTGGACTGGCAGAGACGATGGAATATGTGCTAAGGCAGTATGACCCTGAGATACAGGATAAACTAGTCCAGGTAAGATGATATTTATTGCATTTAGTTAGCAATTACATGTACCTGTACATGTAATTATTCCTACATATATTTTACTTGTAATATTTCAAAATACATGTATCTGTTGATCATAATAACCAGTGATTGAATGATTTAAGGCCTATTGAGAGGCGCTAAAACTTCTTTTAAATGTGTCGGCAAAGTTAAATTAGATATTAAAGCGAAATGCACTGTACATGTCGGTATCTGATAACCATGCTTATTACACACAGATCAGTGATTGTACATCTTAGGGGTGATTGTTACAGACAGCTTCTTCTTCTTTTTGATCCCCCCATTATTGCCCCTTGCCTTTCATTTGCATGCAGGATTTCAATAGGCGGTTTACTGTATGATATCTGAAGGTGGCTTCAGTCATCCAGTTGAATCAATCAGTCAGTCATTCATAATACATACATGTATTACTTACTACATTAATTAATTAGTCAAAATAATTATTTAGTCAACCAATTAATGATGTAGGCTAAAAAAGTGTGGAATAGTCATACATGTATGTGTAATAATATATACATGTATAGGTCTGTTGTCAATAACATTCTTATATTTGATATATTAAATTCATCTCCATGCCATTATGTGTTCTTTAATACGTCTGGAGTTTTGCTTGTTAATGTATACTATACATTGTATGTGCTGAAGATTATTTTTACTCTTTGAATTATTCCTTCTCTTTTGTCATTTTCACAAATTGGTGACCAACTTTTTGCTTTTTCTTGTGATCTGTGCTCTTACCACAGAATGTATTTTTAACAGGGGGCAACCTGAGCTATCCCAACCTAGTGGAGAGGATAGGACATGAGCTGAGGGCAATCAGACCCTTCCAGTCTTTATTCACTGTCAAAAGAGCAGGTGAGAAAGTGAAGAGTTATTCCCAAACATATTACATCCATTAAACTTAGTTTTTAGGAAAACAAGGATTGTAATACTCCTATTGTGCATTATTCACTTGAAATGAAACTTGATTCTGTTATTCTACTGCCTAACAGGATTATAAAATCATTCTTTTAAAAAATATAAGTACCTAAATTTTTCTTCATATTAATC
Source organism: Heliocidaris erythrogramma (assembly GCA_025617745.1). Lineage (NCBI taxonomy): Eukaryota > Metazoa > Echinodermata > Echinoidea > Camarodonta > Echinometridae > Heliocidaris > Heliocidaris erythrogramma. The sequence goes on from CM046869.1 coordinate 17,261,175, forward strand.
ATTGATATTAATTTTACAAATCTCTGGTTGTGGCATGATCAGAAGCAAGTTGGCAACTCTGTCACATAATTTCTGAGCACATCTCCCAATTGCTTTGTAATGATTTTTTTTTGTTGTTGATGAAAAAATAGATCTGTTTCATAGAAGGGTTGAACATATGCAGCATAATTATATCTTAAATAAATGTTTTCTTGAGAGAAAATAGAAATATATGAATTTTTTATTACAGAGCAAGTGGGAAAGGTGCTTAAAAGGCATGTCAAAAAAGTTGCCAATTCACAACTTTCCTATATTTCTATCAAACTTCAACTGATCTGTTTGTCTTATATTTTTGCTTTCAAGGATGAAATTCCCTTTTAACCCTAAAAGGGCCGGGGGGTGGAATCCACCCCCCCCCAGACGTTTCTCGCGATATGTCCGCAACGCGCGAAGAAGTCGCCGCAGCGTTTCATGACTTTTTCTTTGGAATCTCACGCATCTTTTGAGACCAAATTCGCGATGTCCGGGGATGTAGTTCTGAAGTTACGCAACATTTCGTACTTGCACGTCAGACAAATTGCTCAAGAACGTGATTTCATGTATAATTTCAATACAAAATGTGTTTTCAGCCCAAATTTAGAAAATCTATGAATATTTTTACATTTGCTGATTAAAATTAATCAAAACAAAACAAAACAATAATAAAAAACAAAAGGTAAAAAAAAAAAAATATATAAGAAATGTTAAATACAATAAAGTACATAAGAAATCAATTTTGATACCGAATTTATTTGCTAAGAATACTGGAAAGAGTGTCTAGACCAAAAATTAGCATTTTTTGAGCTTTATTTAATGATTTATAGCAAAATTTTGATTTCATGCATAAATTTGCATAATTAATTAATGTGCAATTTTTTTTTGAGCATTCAACTATACAGTTTTGTAGATTACGTTGTGGACGACGTGCGTGCCGATTTTTGGCGCGATCGCACGGTCGTCGGTCGATTCCCCCCCGTCGATTCCCCCCCCCCAGGCTGTGGCATAGCCAAAATATCCCGGCCCTTTTAGGGTTAAATGATATTTTTTTCTAAAGACCATATTATTAATACGATTTTATAATTTTGACAGGCGAAAGGAATACAATACAGTTAGTCTTTGTTTTGTGACAAAATCAACAAAATTAAATATTTTTTTCCAACAATATTGAACCATCTTGTTGCCAGGCAATCCCTCCCTCGATGCATGGTGTGGAGCAGCAAAGTGGGCCCTGGATACCACCAACCAATCATCATTCATTACCAGGAGCGAGTATGAAGAGAAAGGAGGTGACTACTTGAAGGAGCATCATGCATCAAATAGATTCTTTGCTAGCCCTCTCTCGGCTGCGAGAAGATGACAGGATACACACGTGATTATCACCAATTAATTGGAATTCATCTTAGGAGGAAACTTTTTGAAAGACTCATGCATCAAATAGCTTCTTCGCCAGCTCTCTATCTCAGCAGCAATGAGAAGACTAGATTCGTCAGGCATTCAGAACTCATTGCAAGGAGAGAGAATTGGGAGAAAGGCGATGATATATTGAAAGAACATCATGCATCCAGCTTACTTTGGCGTCAAGGAGCTGCCAGGATACACACACAGATACCACCAAGCAATCATGAATGATCTTGTGGTGTGAGTAGGAGAAGAAAAGGGGTGACTACCTCGAAAATGTAATAGATTCTTTGCCAGCTCTTTCTCAGCTGGGAGAAGATGACAGGAATCATCAACCATTCAGCACTAATTACAAAGAAAGAGAGAGAATGAGGAGAAAGGAGGAGATTAGGTGAAAGAGCATCATGCAACGGATAGATTCTTTGCTGGTATGGCCCTCTCTAAGTAGCAAGGGAATTACGAGATGCAAACATGGTTACTACCAAGCAATCAGAATTCTCTTCAAGGAACAAGTTTGATAAGAAAGGTAGTGACTTCTCAAAAACGAATCATGCATGGAAATAGATTCTTTGTCAACCTCTCGCGGCTACGAAAAGATGACAAGATTCTCCAACCTTTCAGAGCTCCTCGCAAGGTGAATTAGAAAATAAGAGACTCCCTGGAAGATTTGCATCAAATGGACCCTTCACCAGCCCCCTATCGGCAGTGAGATGTAAATAACATGGATACCACCAAGCAGTCAGAAGTAGTCTCAAGGAACGAATATGAAGAGAAAGGAGGTGACTACAGTGTAGCCTCATTACAAAGAACACTGATATAACAAACTCTCATTATAGCAAGGTCATTTTGTCCGTCATTCTTCTTTGTTTTCTATTGTTTTTTAGTCCTGATATTACAAGGTTTTGATATAAAGAGGTAATTTCCTTGGTCCCGGGGAGTTTATTATAATGAGATTCCACTGTACTTGAAAGAACATCATGCATCTAGTAGATCCTTTTCCAGCCTTCTCTTATCAGCCAGATGACAGGATACACTCGTGGATATTACCCCCCCCCCCCCCAAAAAAAAAATAAATAAATTAAAAAAAAAATAAAAAAAAAAAAAAAATGGAAGTCATAAACTCAGCATTGATCATTATGGTGGCATATTCTGCCTGTATAATCATTCTGGTATAGTATGCATGTATACAGGGCCCCCTTGTAAAATAGTGTCTGATAACAGATGGGGCAAACTGGTTTTAAAAAAAAAGAAGGTATAAAAAGAGATTATTTTCTATTTGGCCCACAAGTGCTGGTCAGACCTCACCAGTAACAAAGATGGCTACATGTACATTTTAAAGGTTCACCCCACAGGTGCCCTACTATTATGCTCACATGTACACACAACATAGTAAGTATACCTTTAGTTGAAAATCTTGTTTTCATTATTGGTGAGGTCTGAGCAGCCTTTTAACCTCTGGTCCAAGTAACATGAAATAATCCACCATATTTTCTTTTGAGATTGCACAAGGCATTTTTTTGTTTGCACAAGAAAGGAAGTCCTCCACTTTTTCAGGAACATTAGGTACATGTGTTAAAATTTTAAGTACATCATTTGGAGAGATGGCCTCAATTGATTTATATGTTTCACTAGTTCGTCCATGTCCTACATGTAAATACAAAATTGAAGAAATGCATCATAAAGATTTTTGTATGAAAATAAGTAATCATGTCAAGAGTAATGCATCTTTTCCTCCCAGTTGAGTTTTGGGTGTAATAGACAAGGATTTGAAGGAAAAGGGGCCAGGTATGCAGTGATTATAGAGAGAGAAATACAAATAATGAAGTGAGGAAATGAAAGATATAAAGAGAGAGAGAGAGAGAGAGAGAGAGAGAGAGAGAGAGAGAGAGAGAGAGAGAGCCCAGAGAAGAATGAGAAGTGGCAAGAGCGAGGGAGGTGAAGAGAGCAAAAAAGAACAAAAATAAGAGAATGTGGTGGAAAGAAGAGTGAAAAATTGCAAGAGCAAGGGATAGATGGACAGAAGAATGAGTAGAAAAAGGGAAAGTAAGAAATGGCTAAAGAGAGTGAGATTTAAAAAAAACAGCTTGAGAAAGAGAGCAACGGAAAACAGGAGAAAAGTAAGATACTTATATAAGAGTGAGATCAAACGAATTGTCTCTGAGAAAAAGTGGAAAGAGGGAGAGAGAGAGGGAGAAGAAAGAAAATGAGGAAGCGTGAGATGGGTTAGATTTAATTAAAGATAAAATTGAGTTCAGGGGGGTGTTTCACAAAGAGTTTTGATTGACTTTTTTAAGTCGTGCGTAAGTGCCAATGCGCATACTGTATACGCGTGTACCTTGAGCATGATCTGACCAATGCAGTGATGCGTAATACACAGCACGCAACTAAGAATTTAAGTGCGACTTTCAGTCCAACTTAACTCTTTGTATTGTAGAATAGATAGTGGTATGTAATTTCCCCCAGCTCAACACACGCTCGTAACAGAATTGCATGCTTTCATACAATACCTCCTCATTGCCTTTGTTTTTCTGCTGATGCTACAGCATGTCTGACATAGCAACTCCTATGTTGGTATTATACATTGTATTTTAACAGGTGTAAGCTTTGACAAAGTTAAATACCACTTTCACTTGCAAAATCGCTATTAGCTCACTGATGATTGACAGATGATGTCACAGGGGCCGGAGGATTTATTCTAAGTGGGTGGGGCTTAGCAGGTTTTAGAAAATTATTTGAAAAAATATTTAAAAATCTATGAAACATTCAGAATTTTAAATATCAAAATATGAGAAGAATGTAGGACTGCACACCAACAGGTATCAACTTGTATTTGGATGGCAGGGGCCGGATGTGCCCCCCCCCCCCCCAATCCACCACTGTGACAGTTGGTGTACAGATTTTTAAAATCATAATGGCAAGAATTGCACTCGATCTTGCTCCAAATCACATGCAGTGCACACAGAAGGCTGTATATGGGCCTATACACATGTGGCACAACAGTTTTAAAATTTTCAGCTATTTCCAGTCATATTTCAAATATAATTAATTTGGAGAGTTATCAGGGACAATTCTTCTGTGATATTCTTCCAAACTACTGTACATGTAACACATATCACGTTCATCAGAACTGATAAACATTATAAAGAAAACAGGACTTGTAATAAACTGACGCAAGGGCAACAAATTTTTTATTAGGCCTTTCAAAGGCATTTATTACAGTAAACAAAACAATGGTAAACATGTTTATAAACATTTTTCAGTTTTTATACATGATTACAAGTGAACCATTTCAGAAAATAAGAAATCTGATTAAGGATGAAAAAATGAATAATACAGACAGGGAAAATTTAAGAACAGAAAAGAGTAAGATTAGAAATAAATAAAAATGGTGTAAAAGCAAGAGAGTACTAAATTTAAAAAAGAATAAGAAAAGAATAAGAAATGAAAGTCATGAGAATAAATAGATGCAATGTATCTTGTGTAATCAAATACATTGTTGATGATACAAATTGAATGCATTCCTTTGCAAAATAATGTCTATATCACTGGATTAAAAACAACACTGAATACTACAATTTTTCACTACTTGTGAAGAGTTCTACAAAAACTTAAATTACAATAATTAAAAAATAAAAGCATAACTAATAATAATGAACTAAAATTACTCTGTATATTACTTGATTAACAAAAAAAGATGGCTGAAAATTCTTTTCCGTGCTTGTACAATTTCACGAAAAAAATACATTAAAATATGATCAAGAAGTAGTATAAGCCTTACCGTCTAATATTAAAATTCTGTGTCAAATGATTAAGAAACAAAAATTGTCAGTGCTCTCTAAGAGTTGTAAAAAAAACTTTACAAAAATATAGAGTTAAGAAATAGTAAAAATCCTTCATTGAAATATTTTAAATTGATATGAGGGGAGCAAGATATCAAGACACCAAGATGAATTTCACAGAACTCCAGGTCCTCCCCTATAAGGTAAAATAAAAACGTCTGGAATACAAGAATCTGGAAAGCATTGCGGTCAATCGCATAAGGCTTCAAGCGCGATGACGGACAAAATCAAAATTTAAATTTGTGGAAGTTTTCTCCTTAGAAATAAAACAATGGTGCATTGTGTACGACTTCACAAAAACACCTCAATACTGCAATGACAGTATAGAATTCCATCTATATATGTACATCAAACACTTGTTAAATTAATTCTTCCAAATGTTACCATTCAAATAAACTTTACAAGCATCAACTTAACATGCACTTCATCAATGGATGTCACAATTTTTGAAGCAAATCAACCCGCATTATCACACTGACTAGTGACTACATTATGTACTTTTGTACAAGTGATTTTATGTGTTCTCTACATAATCATTATTTACAACATCATTACATAACAAATTCTTTTGATGTAGCAGTACAAATCGTTTAGGTTGTTGTACTCCAGAATGTAAACTCATTTCAAGGTGTTTTGGGATGGTATAAGAAACCGGTCTGACAAAAGACGCTATCCTAGATGATCAATAGAAAACTGGAATCTTCAATTCTAAGGATCTAAATGGTCATAAAGTTAAAATAAGTTTATTTTGTGTCTCCTGAACAAATGAGAATTTCAGCTTTCGTGCAACAGAATATTAGGATGAACACCAATTAAACCATACATGTAATACTGAAAACATCACAAAAAGATGTTTTTGTAAAGCATGGATGTGGATCTAGAGTAAAAATTTCCTACCCCATAGTAAAATCTGAGATAAGCCACATGCAGATTAAGGCCTTAATTCACAAAAGAGGTGTAATATAACCCGTGGTCCAAATTGTGTTTAAGCCTCCACTGTGGACAAATGAAAACGAGCATAAAATGGCGTATTCTAGGGTATCATTGCCCACCCATATGCACAATGTGTGTTAATACTGTGTTTATACTATACTGAGGTCTGATACCACAGTCACGCCACCAAACGGCCCCCACACCGACTCCAAACCGACTGATTTTTGGCCATTTGTGGCAATGACAGTTTTTGTTCAGTCCGTTGTCGGTCTGGCAAAGACAAACGGATACCTCTTTTGTGAATTCAAGGCAATCATATTTCCATTTCAGATTAACCTTTTGGCTACCACATTCTCACTTTCAGCTTGGCCTAATACAGGAACCATCCATTTCCCACATGCAATGGGTCAAGAAATAAGAACACATTCAGCATTTCCTCAGCTCGCAAATGTCACCCGACAGCTATAGCTTTTTTTTCTAATGTACAAATGCTACATACATTTCTGATGCAGTTGATGCAAATAAGCCACATTTGTGGCTTGATCCATTTATACTTTACCTGAGAGCATATTAAGTGCACATCCCTGTTCTTGAAATAGTACAAGTGTTTAGGGTATTTTTCAGCATCACATTCATATAAACACACACAAAAAAAGGTAAGTTCCCCCCCTGAGCATCTGCTCATAATTTCTGAACTTTTTTTTCACAAGTTTTACAACATTATGGAACCTGTTTCTCAACAAAACTGTAGTACTGACACTACTTCAGTAACATTGGAATCTTGGGTTTTTTCCCCTTTAACTTGTACTTAGTCAACCGTGAAATAATGGATTCAAGGTCAGCAGGGTGTCAGGTGATTATTAACCTAATGCATATATACAGCGTCAACAGTCATACCTCTGATTTTCACACAAAAGGTACATAAATGTAAGAACCACAGGCACATCCCTTTTTCGAGTTAATTTGTTCAAAACTTTGCAGTTCAGAAATTAAGTGGAGTTGCTCAGGGGGACTTATCTTTTTTGTTGTGTTATTTTGATTCAATGTAAAATATCAATACTTCACCCTGAAATTCAGAGCAACATGTACATTGTAAATACATCTTATAGGAATGAGAAATAATCCAACAGTCAATAAATAAATTTAAAAAAAATTGTCCAGACCTAATTATTGTACATGTAACATACATGCACATTTTGTGTCTGAACTTTACCTTACCAAGTAGATTGTCACTTAAAATTTTACATACAGTAACTTTAAAGAAAATAAAAACTAAGCAACCTCAGGCACATGTATATGTAGACACCTGGACTGAATATTCACAAGTCATTTATGCATTTTGAGGTTCTGCATACACAACAAAGTGAATTTAAATTTAAGAGAAAAAGAAGTCTCGAAAAACAGATAATCATATCAAATAAAAATGCACACATGAAAACATGAAAACATATACAAAAATAAAACCATTTCTGGGATGGTATATACTTGTATACTTGTACATATACATCCAATTAGGCAGTTTAACGGTAACGTCACGTATGTGATGGATGCTGTGCAATTTATATTAAAAAATGACAAACCTAGAGAAAGAGGTATTTTAAATGTTGCCCTATTAACTTCTAGTTCCTACTACATCCAAGCACATGCAGGAAGAGCTGAAACCAAAAAACAGGAGTTTGGGAAAAATATCCCTGTCGAATATGTTTTTATCATGCCGTGAATCCCAACAAAGGATGGTATTATGTGTTAATACTGGGTGATAATGTGAACAGGTCTAAACAAATGATCCTGTTCTCTCCTTGTCATGGACAAAACTTAAAAACATTGTCTTGTTGTCCTTAAAATACCACATGTTCACATATTCAAAAAAGTTAAACTTTCAACAAATAACGCATTTATATGTAATGTATCTTATCGTTACATACCATTATAGGACATTCAGTAAAAATGTTTGAACTAGTTTGAACATCATAAAATGACAGATAATTTTAAATGGGAGCAGTACTTCAGTGACGGGGAAGGTCAAAGTTCATGTGAAAATAAGTCTTGATACAAAAATAATGCCTTTTATTTTATAATGAGTCAGTAAAGAGTTATGTCCAACATAAGACTTTAGTTTAATGATGTAATTATAGAACCTATTTTGCATAGTGCAAAGTCAGAAAAGAGATTACATTCTATTATATCACATAAATCATTAGATGTGGCTATGAAAATATGCTATCTCTCATCCATTACTTTTTCTTCCAAATAAAGAGATTCTGTTATACGCCTGTATTATAGGTCATATATTCTGTCTTCAGTTCATAATGAAGTTTGTCTACTTCTTTATAAGGTATCAGAAAAAGACAAAAATGCATCTAATACCCAAAATTAAAGGAAAAACAATTTGAAAACCACCAGGTTTGATTAAATTAAGTTTTTCAAAATTTACCCTCAGAACTCAAATATTTACCACTCCTAATATTTAGTTTTCACAACTTAAAAAAAAAAGAAAAAAAAATTTTATATTTTACATCTAGGTGTACTTGTACATTGTATGCAAACTCCTTACTCTTCAAAAACGTTTGTATTTCTTATTAACTGCATGCATGTACATAGTACTCTAAAGGAAATAGGTTAATTTCTACATAAAAATACATACATGTTTTGTATTCATTACTAGCCTTTTTCCAAATAAGAAAACAAATATGCAAAATGACATAACGATAAGTACGTCCTACCATCAACTATCAATAATTGATCAAAACTTTTAATAAACAGCTGTTTTGTCAAACATAACGTACACATATTTTACAGTATGCGATTGTAATTCACGTAACACAAACACCATCAAATTTTGCATTGTTATATATGTACAGTATACTTCTAATTATTTTTCTAATGGTACTAGTTTGCCTGAGTTGTCATTTGTAACACAAAGCCCATTATATATACATGCACTTCAACAGAAAGCATGACCCTGTCAATCGGCTACATTCAAAGGAAATCCTTTAATTTCATGTGGTAATGGGTTTGTGTCCAAGTTAAAGTTGCCTGAAACTTGTAGAATTTGAACAGCGCCATCTGACATCCTAAATTAGGATTACTATAATCATAATTATAATAAGCGATTAGTTGCATTTAATTTTGAATTTTAACCAACAGCTGGCTTGGAAAATGAACCACTTTTTCTTTTACTTCTTCAAATTATTACTGTTGACTGAGAAATGTACAAAGTTGCCTGCAAGTATATTTGAAGCTTGTGCAAGGTAGAATGGTGCATGATGGGAAAATAAGATGCACATACATTTTCCAAATCCTGTTAAGAGATGGCGCTATTCAGGAGGTTCAGTTTAAGGTAACAGTTAATTAGTTATTTAGTAAGCCATAAACCAGTCTCAAGCCAAGTGATGAAGAAGCTTGTTATACAAAGAACAACTTGCTAGTTTAAACAAATATGAAGGAAACATCAAAAAATATCATTGCGATGTTATTCAAGCCATGACTGCAAAATTATAATACGGAAACATTACTGAACTCTGAGATGCCAGCTGCAGTAAAAATTTAAGACCATGCACGATAATAAACAGAAATCACAAATTTCTTTGACAAGTTCACTATATAAGATACAAATATTGTTAATAGCAAACAATTGCAAAATTAGGCTGAGAAACATTGGTTTGCAATAGCCCCTGCCCCCTCCCTACACCCCACCACCACAAAATGAGAAGAATAAAATTGAATTATAATAAAATGCAGCTAACTGGCAAAATATCAGTGGAAAGGGTCGCTTCTTGCATCAAAATAATTCACAATTCATGCTATGACTATTTCAAGAGCCTGGTTTTATGCAAAAAACAAACAACTAGGAAATAAGGAAATGCAGAATGAAGCGTAAGACTAAGGACAAGGATGTTCCTTCTGAACAGAAAAGATTTGTATAGGAGTGAAAACTAAAAAACAAGTGAATACATTACATTCCAAAATTATCAGCACCATTTGTTTTAATGATCATATCCCTCTCTTTCTCTATTTGATTTCTCTCTCTCTCTCTCTCTAATCGCTTGCTGTAACATGATTCAGACAACTGTTGTACACAAAAAGAAAACTTTCCTCAACGTTTGATGTTTCAGCCTATCTGTGAATCTTGATAGCTTCAATATGCCGTCATCAGGTACATATACATGGATGCTGCCGTGATTTCCTCACAGATAATTTAAAGTTCACTATGTATGTTTGGGAAAACCCAAACAGCATGTGCTCCAGTCATTTCTGAAGTCAATTCCTAATTTAGGAAAAAGAAAAAGTTTTCTCCCCTTCTGTCACTGTGATAGCCTCACATGCATGCTGAGAGGCAGAAGGGTGTTGAATATCAACGCTCTATATTATTGTTAATGTCCTGGATTTTAAAAACCCTTCTGGCTCTCAGCATACACGTTAGGCCATCACAGCAGTGGCGTATCTAGGGGGGGGGGCACGTGCCCTGGACGGCACTTGGAGGGGGCACAAAAAACGCAAAGAGAAAGGAAAAAGGGGGTTAATGAAGAAAAATCATAATTCTTACGGATTAAGCCCCCGCCCCCAACGGAAAAAAAAATCATCTGAACGGTTAAAGTGATACGTCACCAGCCGGCCGTGGGGAAAGAAAGAATTGCGTAAGCCCCATTCACAAAGTTTGTGTGTCGACTGCGTCCGTCGGACTACTAGGATTAAATTTCGGACTGTAATTCGAATCTGGCACGAGAGCTCGAGCTCAGGCGGAGCATGCATGTTGTGCGGCGACCAGTCTATCCGGAGTTTGCACCCCGCAGGGCAACGGTATGATCAAGTAACGGTCACTGTGCCCTCGCGGAATAAAAACGTCCACAATCGGTTGAGTATCCCTTTAATGCATTAGAAATACAGTTTTTGAGGGTTGGAAATGCGAATATTTTCAAAAGCTCGGTCCGCTTTGCTCCCTCGTGTAATTATTTGCTTTAAGGATCTCATAATTTTGTGCCCCCGTATACAGTGTAGTTCTTAAATAGCAATAAAGGGTTCAAAATTTGAAAAAATTAAGATGTAATTGTTGTTGTTTTGGTCGCTTTTATGTAATAAGTTTCATCTAAATCTTGCTAGAAGAAATATTGTGCCCGCAAGTGTATAAAACAGCATTTACAAAGGTTCAACATTTGAATGAAATCCCAACTTTCGGTCACCTTGCTGAATTTCTTGACTACATCTCAAGGGTTTTCGTTAATTTTGCTCCCAATTTTAGAAGTGAGTGAATAGAAAATCTTTTATCAATGTACAAAATTCAAACTTCTCGATCACTCAATAGCAGTAGTCAATTGCAAAATTTCCTGGTTAAAATGCACAGGGAATTACGTTTTTTAGGGTTAAAATGGAAAAATTTGCTCCCTCACTTGTACAATAAGTTTGGGGACTCGGGGAGGTGGGGGAGCAACTTCATTGTTTGTCCCTAGATATGCCACTGCATCACAGTGACAGAAAGGGGGGAAAAAAAAGGATTTCATCTCAAACATTTTCAAGAACATATATTCAAATGGAACTGTTGCACATTTCATTCTGGATCAGCACAAATACATTTCATGCATGCACACACTTACCCTCCAAAAAAGGTAGAACTCATTTCTTTACAATTTCTTTGTGAATCATCACACACACACACGTGCATGCATTCATTTCAAACACACACTCACACACAATATTCATGTATTAGAAACAACGGCACCTCATCTGGTAGAACAACAGTATCCCTGGCATAACAGCATATTATACAATAGGTGACGGGAAGTGTTCTTCAAAGGTCATGAGGTTGTCCTATCCCTGACTCCAGGTTAGGGTTTGAGTTATTAGCCGATCAAACTCGGCCACCTTATTTCTAACGATAGCAAATGTCCCTGACGTGAAAGTGACCGCGCACACATACAGAAAAGCATGCACGGGGTTTAATATTCAATGCACTAGTGGGGGCGCCCTCCTGATTCTGAGACTTTCCTTCCCACAGGCCCGGACGGGATGAGCGTAGCAGTGTGCATGGGGGTTGAGAGGCCTTCAATGAGCTTGGCTTTGCCGTTCTGGTATTCTGTTTTGATGCCTCCGTTGAGAATGTCTCGTATGTGATGGACGATCAAATTAATGGCAACTGTTTAAAACAAAAAGAAATAAGTACAGCATATCAACAGATGTACCAGAAAATAGGCTATGCCTCAATGGGACATAAGAGAGACAAAAATACAGGGGAAACTCGATATGAGGCTGTCGGTATCAAAGGATTTTCCTTGTTATAACCATTTTCTTGTTATAACAGAACATACATAAAAATATGGATTAGGGTCAAAATGGCGTATAAACAACCGCCGTTTTTGCCACACGGTTAAATGTTTGATTTTAAAATTGATCTATAAATAAACTAGAAGAATTTTCGACCGCGCGGAATTTTGGTGGAAAACTGAGGAAGTAGTTCGATCCGCAAGATTTTTCCCTGATTTACTGCCATAGATATGCCGTTTCCATGGCAATGCAGCTTCCGACATATCAAAAAAATATGTTGTACACATCTTCCCAGTAAGACCAATGTGTGTACCAAATTTCATGACTTCGGTCAAAAACTGAGGAAGTAGTTCGATCCGCAAGGTGTTTCCTTGATTTTCTGCCATAAATATGCCGTTACCATGGCAACGCACATTCCGACTCATCCGAAAAATATGTCTTGCACATCTTCCCACCAAGACCAATGTGTGTACCAACTTTCATGAGCTTTGGTCGAAAACTGAGAAAGTAGTTCGATCCGCAAGATTTGCAACAGACCGACCGCCCGCCCAACCGTTGACTGATTCCTATATACCCCTTCAAACTTCGTTTGGCGGGGGTATAATAAAGAGTCAAGTCCGTCACACTTCTGCATGCAATATACATGTATTGGGATTGTGTGTGTACTGTCAGCATAGCGCATACTCGTGGTATGAAAAAAAAAAAAGTCTCATTCATACTTCACGGGGCGCCCGGTCCCCCTGTGCTGTGACATGAATAAAGAGACGAACCCTGCGCTGTGATACAAATAAAAAAATGCACCCCGCTGCCAAATCGCATCGCGATGCGATGCCCTGATACATGTATATCTTTACTATATGCTTGTATGTGTGCAGATTCTCCAGCTGAATGACTTTTGTCCATTTGAGGCGCGTAAAATTTGCTTGCTCGTTATAATGGGAATGATTAGCAATCTTTTTGTTTCAGAACAAGATTTAGCTAGTTATAGCCGACGCCGTTATAAAGGTTTGCGCTGTAACAGAATTACTTGGCAGTAAATTTGTGACTGTGACAATATTCTCGTTATAGCCGACCTCGTTATGTCGAGTTTTCCCTGTACAGCAAAGAAATCTACAGAGCAACTTACCTGAATTTTCGGCACCTCTGGGAATGATAACATCGGCATATTTCTTGGTCGGAAGACAGAACTCCTCGAAGGCAGGCTTCACAAATTTGACGTATTGCACAAGCACCTTGTCCAGATCCCTGCCTCTTTCTTTCACATCTCTCATCACTAAAGTATAGAGAGATCGAGAGGGAGGAACAAAATGGAAATAAAGTACATCGTTGTGTGCCTATCAAAACGACCCAAACAAAAAATTATCAATAATTATACATACAAAATACAATAGCTGTTATTTATATAGCGCCTTTCCTGTTTCAATGCTCAAAGCACATCCCTCCTATGCATTACCCTAATTCTATCTCAGCTCCCCAATATGTAGTGCTTAGGCATACCATGTACCCTTTTACACTTGGGTAGGGATGGGCATATGTGAATTAATATATTGTATAGGAACTGCTTGGTACAGGCTTAAAAACCCCCACCAATGATGCCACATATTTGGAGCCTTCAGTGGAGCTCTGATCCTATCTCTGTACCTAGGCCGAGTTACGGTCCACAATACAGAATTCTGCTGAGTACTACAAAACCAGTAACTTTCACTTGAAAAAAAAAGAAATTTCATGATTATTTAGAGCAGCTCAGATTTGTGAAATATTAACCGAATTACCACTGAACAACACAAGGTTTGTAATTCGCAAAAGCTTTTCTCTGCTTTATAATACATGGCAGTAGATTACAAGTTGTGAAAGTTTCATGTGAAAGTTTCTGCCTTTGGCATATTGTTGTAGAAGTAGAATGATATTTTTTCATTAGACTTGCCTCTTCTTGATAACCTTGTGTCTGCATCAGTGTCGACAAACAGCTTCATGTCAAACATATCTAAGATTTCCTTGAAGTAGAATATTAGAATACCCTCTATTAGGACCACATCTGTTGGGTATATCTGTGTGAAGTCCGTTCTATGGAGCAAGAAACAAAGGATGAGACAAAGAGAAACATGATCAAATCGATGAAATTAGAAATTTTGTCTTATTTCAAAAGCCCAGCAGAGTTTCATCTACATGTAGGCCCGAGTTATATCGGTTATTTTGTAAACCGGGGATCGACAGCTTTGCTCCGGTTGAACACTGGTGCACACTTTACATAAGTTTTAGCATGTCTTGCTATTTTTAAGGGCGGTATGTTGGTTACAAAGTGTTGCATTTTATTTGAACATAAACTTGGCCATATAAAAGTTGGTGAGACACTTAAAAAAATTGGCTTAAATTTCACATTAATTGTAGCTCAAAGCTGAAAACTCATGCCACAATTCAATCTCCAGTATTATTTTATATCATTTGATTTTTTTGTTCGATTCCTGTTACAAAAACTTGGTTTTGGTGTCAAAATATTGAATTTCTTCAAATATCGTTCCTTCTCAAACATGTATTGTCACGTGACTCACGTTCGCGATCGCAATAGCAGATTTTACGATCGCGACCATGAGTCATGTGACTATACAAGTTTGAGAAGGAAGAATGATCAGAGAAATTCAATATTTTGACACCAAAACTGAATTATTGCAACAGGAATCCAATAAAAAATCATATTAAATGAAAGAATATAAATATATTTTACTGGAGAATGGATTGAGGCATGAGATTCTAGCTTTGACCTAGAATAAAAGTGAAATTCAAGTTATGAAATGTCTAACCAACTTTTAGGTAGTAGATTTTATGTACATATCAAGTGCTAGCACCTTTGATGAATAGAATAAGATGATTATTGCGATCCGAGATCCTGTTTTCTCAGGCTTCACTTTTTCGCGGCACAAATTAGAATCGAGTGGCGATATTTTTGCTAGCTCTTAAATTCGCGTCCCAACATCAACTTGCGAAAATTAAATCCCTATTCTTTTCTTTGTATTATATCATTTCATAAATTTCATTGAAGCAACGATTTCGCCAAAACAGCACCAGCGCTCGAAAGCCTCAATCGAGGACCGGTGAACAAATCAATTTGACTCAGGCTTACTTATTATCAATACGACATGGGGTGGTATTCTGAAAACTACAATGTAGGTTAGCTTTCCAAATAAATCTAAATATTCAACCCTGCAGGGTTACTATCGATAAGATACAGGAAGGTATATTCTAAGACCTATGGTATCTCAAATTTTCGTGAGAGCTACGACATGTGTTAATTGTCAAAAAAAAATATGAATTAGGTGAAGTCATGGTTATGGTTTAAGATCCATGCACAGCAGTCTGCACAGGCCTACAGTTCAGTGATATCTGCCCATGCACAAATGATAATGTGATTTCCATTGCCCTGACCGAGAGCATGTCTCTCACTAAAATAAAAGATAACAAATATGCAGCTCACAGAATAAAATTTCTGTTTTTGATAATAACACCCTCAGAATATCATCTACAATGTAGCTTGTTTATTTTTTATATGCTACCAGAACAATATCTAGTCCTGGGACTAAAAACCGGGTACCCGCGTTCCGCTTGAGAGCTTCGGGTCCCGGGTCAAAATATTAGATAACCGTTTCCCGAAAATAAGTATTTAATGATTACTTGTGTATGTAGATGACAAGGCGGTAGATGAACGTCGACCAGACATTCAATATTTACATGTAAAAATCCATGTAGCGCGCCATTGCAGTGATGCGCTTTCGATCCGTTCAACTTACTGTAAAACATATTCGTACAAACAGAGAGCAAAGATCACAGCCGTGATTCAGAGATTGCTCATTGGTTATCGAACCCATGACATAATTTGCATTTGAGTGCCCTTCCCCCTTCTAGGCAGTGAACGATACGTCATAGTCAAGAGGGATTAACGGGCTTAAAGTTTACAACTCATGCATATTCATCAGTCGCTCCATACTCGCACGTGGCATCTCATAATTCGTACATTAACAGATGTTTTTAACATCAACGAGCACGATCTGACACACAATTTCCTGAAAACTATAACAAAGAAGTAACATATTACTGAAATCAGATTAAGAGTAGATGAACGATATATCTACAATGATATGCTTCGTTATTCATGCGAAAGTGAGAAGCAAGGCAGTGGGAAGCAAAGAATGTCTAGAGTGCGTGCGATCAACATTTCCATTCATAACATTGGGCTTGTGACCTCATTTGTTATTCACAAGTCATGACACGCGCAAAAATATGCCAGCCAGCCCATGAAAGTTTGTGCCTTTTTTGTTTTCCTTTCACAACGCGGCGGCATTGGGCGAAAGGCGCTTAGAATAAACAGATCGAATTTCAAAAGGGAACCGCATGTGTGTTAAAGGATGAAGTTACGGTCGGGCAGAGAGAAAATGGTGGCTTGATATTTTTTGATGAATGACGAGTTTGATGAAGATGATATTGATGACTATAACTGTTTTGACGACATGATTATCAAGATAATGATTATATAATGATCATATGAGTTAATGACGATATGATAATAATGATCATTTGTGTTAAAGGATAAAGTTACGGTCAGGCAGGGAAGAAAATTTGGCTTGATATTTTTTGATGAATGATGAGTTTGATGATGATGATGATGATAGTTGTTTTCACGATATGATTATCAAGATAATAATCATAAGATGATGATTACGATGATAATGATACTATAATGATGTGCTATGATGATGTCATGATGATATAATCATCATGATCATGATGAATTGATGATATGATTATATGAGTTGATGACCGCAATGATGATGATCATGTGCATTAAAGGATGAAGTTACGGTCGGGCAGGGAAGAAAATTTGGCTTGATATTTTTTGAAGAATGATGAGTTTGATGAAGATGATATTGATGATAATTGTGTTGACGATGTGATTATCAAGATTATGATAAGATGATGATTATGATGATGATAATGATGATACGATAATGATGCTACGATGACGTCATGATGATATAATCATGATGATCGATCATGTGCGTTAAAGGATGAAGTTACGGTCGGAGAGGGAAGAAAATGTTGGCTTGATATTTTTTGATGAATGAGTTTGATGAAAGATGAGTTTGATGAAAGATGATATTGATGAAAGATGATATTGATGGTGATAACTGTTTTGACGATATGGTTATCAAGATAATAAGATGATGATGATGATGATGAAAATTTGATATGATTATATGAGTTAGTGACGATATGATATGATGATGTGATAGTTCATTTTCATCTCATCATGATACATTAATAGTTATTGAAAGATGAATTTTAAAAATAGGAATTCTAATATCGACTATCGTCTAAATACTACTACGCTACACATTTTGAAATGCAATTCAGGCAGAGGGGTTCAAAAAAAAATAAAACTAGTGACATTTATGAGAGAGAATCAAAGAATGAATAATTACCCCCTCCGCCCCCAAAAAAGACCTTGTTTTCAGTTTCCGTTATAAAACTTGCATTTCTAAATTCTAAATGATTTAATGAGCGTGTCTGGGTGTGTATGTGTGTACTGGCGATGGGTAACAGTAGACTGTGCTACATGTATCAGGGTGTGTGTTTGTGTGTGTGTGACTTTCAATAATTGGCACGTTGATCACAAGAAACTGTCGGTGACCGTGCGTGGGGACTCGCAATGTGTATGTGTGTAAGAGGAGTGTAGAGACTAAGAAAGCTCGCCATTTTCGCCAGGAACATCAATACCACGTGTTGAATACGTGTGTACAAAGTGCCTCTGTACGATCACGCAGTCAAAATTCCCAAGGGCTGCTTCATAAGATTTCTTAGTATTTTTCCTTTCAAGTACGTGTATGTCATATGAATGAACAAGTGCGAGGGACTGTAACTGTGTTAGTGTTGACGTGATTACCTAAGGTGCTGGCATGATTATAGACGATTTCTATGGATTAGATTTACATGTACATTAGATTTTGCGCCCACGATTTCTTCTGCCGGTTTATTTCAGGTGCTAAACGCAAAGGAGTTTTCCCACAGTGTTAATAGCTTCTTAGGGGGAAATATTAGCTTGTAATTTGTGTTATATGATTTTCGGGTAACCGGGAACCCGCCCGAAAAAAATAGTCTGGTTCCCGAATTGAAAAAATACCCGAAACTCCCACCCCTAATCTCGAACGAGTTTTTGTTCTTAAGATTTCTTAGTATTCCCCTTCCTCTCAGTCATATGAATGAACAAGTGCGAGGGACTGTAACTGTGTTAGTGTCGACCTGATTATAGACAATTTCTCAGGATTAGATGTAGATTAGATGTAGATCTAATTTTGCGCCCCACGATTTTTTCTGCCAGTTTTTTTTTTCCTCGAATGGTTTATTTCACACGAAGGAGTTTTCCTAGGGGTGAATATTAGCTTGTAATTTGTGTTATATGATTTTTTTGGTAACCGGGAACCCGCAATTGAAACTAGATGAATATTCGACCGCGCGCGGTCGGAATTTATGCCTCCGCCATCACCAGATCGGAAATGTATGGCATACATGTACACTCTAAAAAGGATTGGTCCAACAAAATTACAAATCATTTCACTTAAAATGCACAGGAGACAAAAATTTATTTCATTTCATTTTCAAACGAGGCTAAAAACCAGTAATGTCATGTAATTTCATGTAAATTGACCTCTGTGGCCTCTGACCTTTGACCTACTTGCACCAAAATCTGATCAGTTCATCTTTCTATGGGGATACATACTGGTACCAAGTTTGAAGTTCTCACCTCAAACAGTTCTTGAGATATCGCGGTAACGGTGCTAAAAACCAAGAATTTCATGTAATTTCATGTAAATTGACCTCTGTGACCTCTGACCTTTGACCTACTTACCCCAAAATCTAATCAGTTCATCTTCGTATGGGGATACATACTAGTACCAAGTTTGAAGTTCTTACCTCAAACAGTTCTTGAGATATCGCGGTAACGGTGCTAAAAACCAAGAACTTCATGTAATTTCATGTAAATTGACCTCTGTGACCTCTGACCTTTGACCTACTTACCCCAAAATCTAATCAGCTCATCTTCGTATGGGGATACGTACTAGTACCAAGTTTGAAGTTCTTACCTCAAACAGTTCTTGAGATATCGCGGTAACGGTGCTAAAAACCAAGAATTTCATGTAATTTCATGTAAATTGACCTCTGTGACCTCTGACCTTTGACCTACTTACCCCAAAATCTAATCAGCTCATCTTCGTATGGGGATACATACTAGTAACAAGTATGAAGTTCTTACCTCAAACAGTTCTTGAGATATCGCGGTAACAGTGCTAAAAACCAAGAATTTCATGTAATTTCATGTAAATTGACCTCTGTGACCTCTGACCTTTGACCTACTTACCCCAAAATCTAATCAGTTCATCTTCGTATGGGGATACATACTAGTACCAAGTTTGAAGTTCTTACCTCAAACAGTTCTTGAGATATCGCGGTAACGGTGCTAAAAACCAAGAATTTCAAGTAATTTCATGTAAATTGACCTCTGTGGCCTCTGACCTTTGACCTACTTACACCAAAATCTAATCAGTTCATCTTTCTATGGGGATACATACTGGTACCAAGTTTGAAGTTCTCACCTCAAACAGTTCTTGAGATATCGTGGTAACGGTGCTAAAAACCAAGAATTTCATGTAATTTCATGTAAATTGACCTGTGACCTCTGACCTTTGACCTACTTACACCAAAATCTAATCAGTTCATCTTTCTATGGGGATACATACTGGTACCAAGTTTGAAGTTCTCACCTCAAACAGTTCTTGAGATATCGCGGTAACGGTGCTAAAAACCAAGAATTTCATGTAATTTCATGTAAATTGACCTCTGTGACCTCTGACCTTTGACCTACTTACCCCAAAATCTAATCAGCTCATCTTCGTATGGGGATACATACTAGTAACAAGTATGAAGTTCTTACCTCAAACAGTTCTTGAGATATCGCAGTAACGGTGCTAAAAACCAAGAATTTCATGTAATTTCATGTAAATTGACCTCTGTGACCTCTGACCTTTGACCTACTTACCCCAAAATCTAATCAGTTCATCTTCGTATGGGGATACATACTAGTACCAAGTTTGAGATTCCTACCTCAAATGATTCTTCAGATATTGCGGTAACGAGAAGTGGGACGGACGGACGGACGGACGGACACACGGACGGACGGACGGACGGACGGACGGACGGACGGACAACCCGAAAACATAATGCCTCCGGCACCCACCTTCGGTGGGCGGAGGCATAAAAATACCCAAAACTCTCACCCCTAAAGATAACATAAATGCAGCTCACAGAATGATATTCCAGTGTTTGATCATAATACCCTCAGAATATATCATCTAGCTTGTTTATATTAATATATGCTACCAGAACAATCAGCATACCCCTCACTACATGTAAAACTAGAAATGTCCATTGCCGCGCAATGCGAATTTATCCCCCGGCACTGACAGCAATTCAAAGGAGGGACAAAGAACCTCCCCCCTCCCCTCCTTCAAACAAAATGATGGCATAGAGACTGCCGCCAGCGGCCCGGACTATTGTCAACACAAGGAGCAGCATCACCAAAACAATGTGTGTAGATAATGCATAATGTATAATGCATCTCTATAGAAAATTCGAATGAAATCTGTCAAGAAATGAGACCTGCAGAGCGCACACAAGATATCCACTAAAATATGACCATTGACCCTATAGAAGACGGAACACTGGGGGCAGCATCACTAAAAACTGTAGAGGTATAGAGTAATCTATGATGGACCTCCATACAAAATCTGAAAGAAACTAGAAATATCACTGAAAATGATGATTAATACCCCCGCCCCGTGAGAACAGCCTTTCTTGACTTTTGGTCGAAAACTGAGGAAGTAGTTTGATCCGCAAGATTTTTCCCTGATTTACTGCCATAGATATGCCGTTTCCATGGCAACGCAGCTTCCGACACATCAAAAAAATATGTTGTACACATCTTCTCAGTAAGACCAATGTGTGTACCAAATTTCATGACTTTCGGTCAAAAACTGAGGAAGTAGTTCGATCCGCAAGCTGTTTTCCTTGATTTTCTGCCATAAATATGCCGTTACCATGGCAACGCAGATTCCGACTGATCCGAAAAATATGTCTTGCACATCTTCCCACCAAGACCAATGTGTGTACCAAATTTCATGACTTTCGGTCAAAAACTGAGGAAGTAGTTCGATCCGCAAGATTTGCAACGGACCGACCGCCGCCCGCCCGCCCGCCCGCCCGCCCAACCATCGACTGATTCCAGTATACCCCCGCCAAACGAAGTTTGAAGGGGGTATAATTAGTCAACAAATGTGTCCTCCAGAATGCATGCAACCAAAATATGACATTTGACCCTATAAAAAGCGGAACACTGGGGGCAGGATTAGCAAACACTATAGAGATGTAGATTTCACTAAGACACACCTCCATATAAAATTTGAAAGAAATCTGTCAAGAAATGTGGAAGTTAGAGCGCACAAAAGACATATCACCTATGACCCTATAAAGGACGGAACAATGAGGTCACATTATCAAAAAGTATAAATTTGTAGATTGTACCAAGATACATCTCCATACAAAATTTGAAAGAAATCCATTACGAAATGTGGCCTACAGAGTGCACTCACGCCATCCTCCGAGGTACGACCTTTTACCCTATAAAAGACTATAACTGCGCATGTCCAATCCCGGAAAGACAATGCGATAGCCAGATAGCTTCCTGCATACGGTTTAGTAGCGCGCTGTGTACTAAGTGAAAATTTTTTACGACAGAGTGATTTATCTTAATAGATTAATCCTTCTTCGCAATATCATTTGCGAAGGGTGAGGCACCACTGGTGCAATGTGCGGCGACACTGGAGCAGCAGAATCCCCGCATAAGCGCCGCATAAGCGCCGCATAAGCGCCGCAGTAGCGTTCGCAATGCAATGTTTTAGGTGGATTTTATTCACAAGCATTTTCGGCATCGAATGGTGGGTGATTCCTTAGCAACCATGGTATTTTCTGAAAATTATTAATCCAAAACTGTCAAACTCCTCCACGACTGGTGACATTACTATATGCAGCTCACAGAATGATATGAAATGTTTTCGATAATAACACCCTTGGAATAACATCTAGCTTGTTTATCTTTTAAATGCTACCAGAACTGAAGATTATGTTTACATCGTTACAGTAATTGGTGTTAAAAGGAATTTGAGACATTTCCTGCAAGCATCAGTTCTACTCATGCATTGCCATGAACACATGTACTTTCATCTTCCTTTGTTTGAAAAAAAAAATCAATATATCATTTTATAGCTGACAAATTAAATCTAACTACAATTGTAAAAATAACAGATTTAGGCAAATTTTGCAGGAAAAGCCTCATGAGTTGATGTAGCAGGTACGCTTTGCCGCAACATCATACACGTCTTGACAACAATCCAACTCGAAGGGGGGGGGGGGGGCGCGATTGCACGTAGTGACTGACATGTGTAATGGTTCAATAGTATTGTTGTTTTTGAAATCTTTGCTCAAAAATAACTGCAAAGCTCTGGACCTCCCTATACATGAATATGAACTAGGCCTAATATGAACCCTTTCACAACATCACTCCACATTTTGTGGTATGGTTTAATAACTTTTTATTCAGAGCCCTAAAATATACACCAGATGCAAGAGTAGAAAGAACAAAAATTTCTGCTTTTTCTGTTTCAGTATTACGTCTACGTAATACTAGGCGCACACCTTTACTAAAATGTGCTGGCTGTGTACGGCAATCTCGCCTTCCTTCCCTCTCGGCCACAAGTATGCGTCTAGCTTGCATAATAGGGATTCGCTGTTCCTATTGTACCGTGTTTTGTGTCACAATCTCCATTGCTCCAGCAAAACAAAATGGCAGCGCCCTGTCTCCAAAGAATCTGACGAATATCGCTAAGTATTAAGAGTTATTAACTATGATTTTAGGCCCGATATTTTTTCACAGCATAACGAATCACAAGAATAGTGTAAGTTTTTGAGGTGAAAGGGGTTTTCTGCGACTTTCTGTTCGAAATTGCATTTTCCGTTTCAAATGGTCATTTCCGTCCGTTTTCTGTGATTGCGGAAAATCAGTGTCCCTACAAATGTGATCACTATAGCTCTTAAATAATTCCTGTCAAGAAAGGGTTAAACTGATGTATTTCGCATATGGTGCATGGTATTGAGCAATAGCTAGAAATGGTCTGGACTTTCCCTGGAATTGAAATATGTTGGAATTCAACTGATGTACAGTGTATTACACAATACTGCTTTTTTTGTTTATATTGATCGCACGGGGCAAGCAAGAAGTACATGTAGGCAGGGCTCGACACTAGCACCAAAAAATTTTGAATCGCCCTGCCGATCCTCCCAAAACAAGGAAAGAGCTCAAAGATCAAACGCGATGTTCACGTAATTATAAACAGCGAGTGACGTGCATGTGACGTGCATGTGACGTGACTGTTGAAATTACTATTTTAAGTCTTGAATTTAATTTGAACATAAACTTTACTATGAAAAAGTTGGTTAGACACTGCAAAAAATTGGCTTAAATTTCCCTTTAATTGTAGCTTAAAATCTGAAACCTCATGCCACAATTCGATCTCCAGTACTTAATAAAACATTTGTATTCTTTCATTTAATTTGATTTTTGTTCGATTCCTGTTTCAAAAAGTTGGTTTTGGTGTCAAAATATTCTTCCTTCTCAAACACGTATAAGTCATGTGACTATACATGTACTTGAGAAAGAAGAATAATCAAAGAATTTCAATAATTTGACACCAAATATTAATTATTGCAACAGGAATTCAATAAAAAAATCATATTACATGAAAGAATATAAATTTTGTCTTTTACTGGAGAATGAATTAAGGCATGAGATTTTAGTTCTGAGCTAGAATAAAAGTGAAATTCAAGTCAATTTTTGAAGTGTCTAACCAACTTTTACGTAGTAGAAGTTATGTACATATTTAATGCTAGCTACTTGAGCAGATTAAGGTGATAATTTAAGCTTTAATCACCACCTCCCTGATCATAGCAATCTGAGGTCCGATTTTCTCAGGCTTCACTTTCATGACGCAAATTAGTGCAGTCACACAAAGAAAATCACAAATATGGCAATTAATGTATCACTAGAAACTGGGAAGCTTACAGATGGCAATCGTATAAGTTTTATGTCAACTGCGTATCTGGTGATTATAAAAACAACACAAATAAAAGCTCATCTCAGCATCTGGAAAAGCCGAGGATTCGCCAGAAATATAGCGATGTTTTGATGTCGTCACACTCGGGATCGATCCTGCTTAAGCAGACAACGTCCTATAATGAATGAACGTAATTGCAATGCAATTATTTATCAAATTATAAAGAGTTTGGTGTATTTAAACATGACCTTATTTCACACCATTATAAAGGGAAAGTGAAACTGATTCTGATAGCTAAAACCGTTTGATTGTAAATACATAGGAGAAGGGTCAATGATCAACGAAATAAACCCCACTTTCAAATTGAAAAGCCCTCCGAATAATAGCAGGATGGTATTCGTTCCCTCTTGAAACGCCGAACATGCCCTGGTGCAAGCAGCTGAAAATACAATGGCGTCTTATTTTGTTTACAAGTGACTAATTCCTTTATTTTTTTAACGCTGCATTTTTCATCAAAATAATACCATACACGAAGTTAAGAGTGAGGCAACAGACTAACATTAAGACTGACGCTAGTGAAGGAAGAGAAATAAGTGAAGAGGAGATGACAAAATAGGCTCTGAAAAATGTGTAAGATGCTATGGGACATCGTCTGCTTAGACAGGACTGGTCCAGGGTGTGTCGTCACATATCTCAGCAGCGTTCGAGGAGCTCTTCAGCTGCTATATCGGGGGCTGTATTTTACCGTTTTATAATTGATAATAATCATTACTTCAAATGTTTCCAAGCGTTGAATTTGGATAACCTTGTTTAATTTATGCCATCTATGCAATAATAAGTATTAAGCCAATATTTAAAATCATTAACGTTCTACTTTAAAAAAATAAAGGAATCAGTCACTTGTAAACAAAATAAGACGCCATTGTATTTTCAGCTGCTTGCACCGGGGCATGTTCGGCGTTTCAAGAGGGAACGAATACCATCCTGCTATTATTCGGAGGGCTTTTCAATTTGAAAGTGGGGTTTATTTCATTGATCATTGACCCTTCTCCTGTGTATTTACAATCAAACGGTTTTAGCTATCAGAATCAGTTTCACTTTCCCTTTATAATGGTGTGAAATAAGGTCATGTTTAAATACACCAAACTCTTTATAATTTGATAAATAATTGCATTGCAATTACGTTCATTCATTATAGGACGTCGTCTGCTTAAGCAGGATCGATCCCGAGTGTGACGACATCAAAACATCGCTATATTTCTGGCGAATCCTCGGATATTCCAGATGCTGAGAAGAGCTTTTATTTGTGTTGTTTTTATAATCATCAGATACACAGTTGACATAAAACTTATACGATTGCCATCTGTAAGCTTCCCAGTTTCTAGTGATACATTAATTGCCATATTTGTGATTTTCTTTGAATATCTACTTTAAATATGATATACATGTATTCAACTGACGTATTTTTCACACTTGGGAGCATAGTATTGGGCAAGAGCTAGAAAAGGTCTGGAGTTCCCCTGGAATTGAAATATGTTGAATTCCCCTGATAGATTACAAGCAAGTAGCACATTGGCATGTAGCCAGGGACGTAAACCTGCTCCAGCTTCCAAAGAAACATCTTTAAATGTACACCTGCATTATTCTGAGAACTACAGTACATGTATGTCATCTCATATTTAATTGAGATATGGTATGCAACATATAATGTATCGTCTTTTTATAGCTGTCCAGTAAGATCTGATGTTTCTTTCAAGATTCAGGAGATTCAGGAGAATGTCTACAGGAAAGCCTGATGATGTAGCAGGTATGCTTTCCCTCCACCCTTTCAAGACAATGAACATATTTTATGGCCTGGCTCATTAACTTTTGATTCAGAGCTCTAAAAATATACCAGATGCATGAGTAGAATGAGCAAAAATTTCTGCACACACTGTGTCCATATTTGTTGTGTGGCCATACTGTGTTTAACGCCAGGAATTTTAAAAAGGAGATTAAGCTTAAAATTGTTAAATTGGCAACACATTGAGAGGTTCAAAATCATTGTTTTTTTATCAAAATTTCTTCAACTTCAACTTCAACTTTTCTTCGACAAAGTTCCTATCCATGTATATTGTTTTCAAGACATTACATCTAATTAGAACCATGTAGCACTAACAGAAAAATATTATTGTTGCCAACAAGATGACACCAATTTAGCCCTTATCCCATAGCAGTTCAAAGTTTTCTTAAAGTCTAAATCAATCAGCTGTTCCTCCTCAAATTGGCACCAATTATTCCTATTTTCCACTCCTACATTGTTTCAAAAATATAAAAAAATGAATTACATGAACCTATGGTGAATGAAAATGAAAAATTTAACAGAAAAATTGCCAACTTGCACACTAAATTAGTGAAATATATTTTACACTGCGTTGTCAATTTAAAGTTTAATGATTAGTTACAATTAAATCACTCTTATTCAAAAAAGGTATAATGTATTGTTAGAAATAGACTCAAGATTCTCAGTGATTTTTGCTCTTTCTACTGATGTATAATGTGTAATTCCTAGCATTCTTGATGAATGAATATGCAAAAACGTTACTAAAAGGAGACACTGTACTGCTATGGGTTGAATAATTCCCGTCCTGTAAGGGTTAATATCATGCAGGTTTGATGACCACCGATTTGAAAGAAAAATTGCACATATTGATTGACATATTACACTTGAGCAATTGTTGAATAGTCCCTATTGTTACAGATTCAATCTTTGTGCCAAATATCCATGTCCTAGATTTAAAAGCAGAATACCTGCTCTGCTATCGAGCTCTTCCAGTATTAAATATTCCACCAACATTAAACATGGGTATGGGCAAAAGATGGAAAAAGTTTAGACTTTCCTTAGAATTGAAATACGTTGTATTCCCCTGATAGATTGCAATCAAGTAAGCTCACTGGCATGTAGCCAAGGACAGTATCCTGCTCCCGCTTCAAAACATTTTTTTTAATTGTCCATATACATTACATGATCATACAGTATTTATACAGACAATGTTGACACTTCACGCACGAGTGACAGCCTTTTCTTCTTCTTCTTTTTTTTTTTGGGGGGGGGGTGGAGGCTCAAAGATAACAGATTGTATTTCACGCTTTCAATTGATTATCAGCTGGTATAAGTACTGCATTCCAAGTATTTATTTGCACATATATATGTACCTTATAATGCAAAATACTGACATAACTCAGCATGTACATTCACACTGAAACAAAAGGGCATACCAAGATTTTAAGTCACTTCCTGCTGGGGGCGGGGATGGTACTCTTCATATTCTAGTGAAGGGTGTTATATAATCACCTTGAATTCTTGACTTTGTCATAAACTGGAACTCTGACAGGTTGACCAGCTCGGAGTTCAGTCAAGGTCTGTTTCATCATCTTCTCATCAACAGCATCTATTCATAGAGAAAAAATAAAAGGAGACAAAATTGAAAGAAAGAAGCAGACATACAATGGGGCTGGTCAAATATTCACTGGAAATAAGCAAATAATTACGGTTGGTGAAGGTGATGTGAAGGTGATGGGACAAACTAGCACTTCCGAGGCGATCTGGATGTAGCTACATGTGTATCTTTTCCGAAGCGAAGTTGAGGAAAGATAGCGTTATACATTCAGATCGCCGAGGAAGTGATAGTACGTCTCATCGCCTGAAATCGAAAGGTGATAATTTGCTTTATATTCTACATCTGAAACATTTAACTGGTACGAGAAAGACAATTATTGTCTACTTTTCGAAAAAGACATTTATGATTTAGGCCCAAATAAATTCACAAAATATGTTAAAACCACCATAAACCGTACCCCTACCTGAGTGCGCACAATTGTTTTATCATTTTAAGCGCGCGATTGCACAATGCACGCTTATTTTAGTACGCCTATGGAGCTATTCGTAAAGGTCACACACTTTTCATTTTGCGCTACCCAAAATATTGATAAGGCATTGTGACTCTGTAATGGACTGAAGCGATCAGCGAAACACATATAAGAACTATTCCGTCAAGGCCACAAACTTTTCTTCTTGGGTCAATTGATTTGGGGAAAACTACGTTTTATGACGTGCTTAAATTTTGACTAATCTAACAGCAAGATTCTTAGTATGTGTAATATAATGATAATTATAACTATAAATTGATGCCAGTCAGTCTCATGGGCTGTATTCAATTCAATTAAATAATAAAGTATAAATCATGAGTATTTTATTCTGTTTCTAGCTCAGATAAAATAGTTTGCAAACTAAATTATTTAGTACTTTACTCTACACTGTAATAAGAAAGCTAGCTAGCAGGCATAAGCCAATTAATAATTTGAAAGCCTTGGTGGCTGGCAGTGGTTTCTATATGCAAGTCATTATAAGCTGCGCACAAGTACATATGCATTTGATGAGAGATGTTTCTTGCACATAATTTGGAATTGGCTATGAAGATTGCACCAAAAAAAAAAAAAAAAAAATTAAAAAAAAACACACAGAATCCAGTAGCATACATGTACATATACTGTAGGGACACTGATTTTCCGTTTCAAAAAAAATCTGGAATTCCGTTTCAGATGGGCTGAAAAATGTAAATTCTGTTTTGCCATAGACTCTGTACACATGAAAATACTAAAATTCCGTTTACATAAGATTTGCATAGAAACATGAACTTGTAGGGTACAAAAGTTCTATTAAAGGGTCTAACATTACTGAGTCAGTCGAAATTCAGGTATTCGACTGGCATTTCACAATCATGACTTAGCGGGATGTGTCAGGACACGACATATTGCTGACGGAACGATACAGATACAGATACAGACTGAGTAGTCAATGATGCACAGTACTCTTTGATCGATCGTACCGACTTCGACGAAAGCAATTCAGTCTTGGCTGTCATGTCAGCAATCGATCGATGTTGGGAGCACATGCCAGCCCCTTTTTCGAACTGTACAACAGCGTGTGTACAATCTGGCCGCACTTAGCACCCGCTGCTGTCGTGTGTGTGCCTAGTATTACGTTTTTGTAATACTAGGATACTGATACTGTGACAGGGCAACATTTTAAAATCTACAATACATCATGATTCACAAAGATTCCAAGAACGAAATTTATTCTAATAAATAATATGGTGCAGGCATCACCATAAACATTATCATTTGAGTCAGTATTCATAATTAATGCAGACAACAGCACCCCCGATTGATAAGCCAAGGAGCTTGTACAGCTAACTCGGCACTAGAGCGAAGTCGGCCCAACCAAAATTGCTAGGCCGAGTTAGCCCGGAGAGGTTGAATCGATGAAAAAGGTTGAATCGATGAAAAAGGCTGAATCGATCAAGAAATACCAATCCGTAAGGTTTCGTTTTGATTACTAAATACGAGCTAAGAATACGATTTTTTAACCATTCATTGGATAGAGTAAGATAATCTTGCAATTTTCTTGAGTCAATATCATATTAAAATGACATTTTAGGCAGTTTAATCACAATTCACAGCTCGCATTCGCAAGTGCAGTGCATTACATTCACCGACTCAGTGACTGTTGTGTTTGGTACTCGGACTCTATCTGGAAACATTTTGATGAAGGAATTACTGCAAAGTTCTGCAGATATTAATCAAGTCTGAAACTACATGTAACTACTCATCAATTGCATTAATATTAGGTCTAGTTCCATAAATTCATGGATAATTTTTTTTTACCGACTGAGTTTTGCAAAATGTGTGTTGACTCATCCGAATACCGTACATAACGTGCATGCTACGCACGGCGATTGCGCGAACTGTGTCGTGTGATTAAACCCGTCTAAAATGTCACTTTTATATCATGTTAGCTCAAGAAAATTGCAAGATTATCTTCAAAGTGAGTATTTCATAAAATTGTATTTTGTGGTTACTAATAAGCGTTTTCTTAGCTAGTAATCACAACAAAACCTTACACATGGGTATTTCATTATCGATTTAAACCCCCCGGGCTAGCTCGGCCTCACTTTTCCGTAAGTGCCGAGTTCGCCCTAGTGTGGAGTTCGCCCGACCCCCCGTCCCCGACCCCAGCCCTAAAAATGCAGACTGGGTAAGCTCATACCTGGATGGTCAAAATTGTAGGACCCTGCTGCAGTATCGCTGGTGACCTTGTAGAAGCTGTCCATACTGATGACCGTCACCTTGCGCTGCCTGCTGTCTAGTTTCTGCTGACCAAGTGCCTCCACGATACGTTCACATACTGATGACTACAATGACCAAAGGAAAGGAGATTTCCTCATTAGGAATCAGTTTTACTTGGCCGTAGGTTTAGCCCTAGTACAACATGCTTATCTTTCATTCTAAGTTATGTACAATGTATGAATCAGTTAGTAATTATAAACTTTTATCGGATGTTTCTAAAGTGATTTTATTCTACCTGTAATCTGAACAACGTTCTAGTAAGATTCTTAGCTTTGCTAACCAGTGATTGAATTTCCCAGTTAGCTGTAGACTGTACATGTAGGTTCCCTCATTTCTAAAATTTGTTAATAAAAAGTTCCAAGTTTTATTTTCTTATATTTCGTAAATCCATGGATGGAATAACCTGTGATTAGCCAGGATTGGCTTCGTGAATGTAAAAAAAATTAAAAATGGCTATACGCCTTCTACATCACGAAGCCAGGCGTTCTTACCCAGCAATCTAACTGCGCACGGGTTAGCAGGACTGGAAAATGCCCTGAAATATCACTTTTCTGATAACTCCCGCGACCGATAGCTCCTTCACCACAGCGTATCCTCCTAGGAAAACGTTTAGAATCAGAATGTCTTTTTGATCGTATGTATTTTTACAAAAAAATCCAAAAAAGATCGTAAGAAATTTCCGAAAACTCGCCAGTGTTTGTGTGTATCCATGCTTCCTCTTGTCATGCAGATAAGGCATGACAACATGAGGATACGCTGTGGTGAAGGAGCCATCGGTCGCGGGAGTTATCAGAAAAGTGATATTTCAGGGCATTTTCCAGTCCTGCTAACCCGTGCGCAGTTAGATTGCTGGGTAAGAACGCCTGGCTTCGTGATGTAGAAGGCGTATAGCCAATTTTTTTTTTTTTACATTCACGAAGCCAATCCTGGCTACCTGTGATAACAGATTTGCCACACGTTTGTTATATACATGTAATGAAGGCCAAACACCATTTGATTTAGTATTTGCATTTGAAATGCGGGAGGGTTGCATAACTATTACTTATAATATATAAGTCGAGATCCAATGGCCAATGGTAAAGCTGTTCGACTTCAAGCTCACTCTTTCACCATCATGTCATCATATTCATTTGAAAATCACAACACAAGTGACAAGACTCACTCATTCAAAATGGAATAAAAAATAACATGAAAATTGTAGTAGAGTCTCGACCTAGGCTAGTAGTAGTACTACTAGTACCACTACTAGGACTACTACTAGTATAGGCCGAAATTTTCTGTCTCCAGTACGTTAGCCTCTTATTTTAGGTACGTTACAATGCGTGCGCTCTCGCGGCAGTAAATTCTCCCGAGCGGCTGTTCGGGCGATTTGCGTATGGCTGTGGGGACTCCCCGTAAATACTGCCTTTGCATTGGCTGATAGCATTTTTGTCATGTGACGTTATTTTCAAGCTGTAGCTGAATGTACAAGCTTTCATTCAATACCCAACATGTATGCAATTTTTCATCGTTGCGATCATCACACCACTTTTTCCCGAGAGCTTGAATGTCAGTGCTTTTTTCTCATAAATCTTGGATAATGGATTCAATTTAAGGTATAATGGATGTTTTCTATACATGTTTTCTTGATGTTGGTGAATTTGTGTGAAAATTCTACGATCCGAAATGTGTTTTTTTAGTTGCGAAGTTGAGGGATGTCATTGCAAAGTTGACACGGCGAAGCGATGGCTTCCCGCTGGGAGATGCATGCGCTTTGCTCTGTGCGATCCGGGGGAGCGTTTCATCAAGCGTATTGTCAGTGATTTTTACCGACAACTGTTATAAGCTACTGAAATCCTTGCATCTGATTGGCTGAGAGCAAATTTGTCAGTGAAAATCACTGACAAATCGCTTGATGAAACGCTCCCCTGAGCGTGCGATTGCATGTGTGCATTTTATATTGCAGTCCTGCATGGGTGGGGGAGAATAATGCGCTCCACATACAAAACAAAGTGCGTAGCTAGCTGTAGGCCCCCCCCAATCACACAATGTGAGTTGAAAATAATGCAGAGGAGATTAATAATCTTATTTTTTAGAATAGAAACATAATTTTGAAGTAAATAACATCTCTGAATTATAGTTCATGTCATTCTAAATTTTACTGTGCATGTATTTTATTGCTTAAATTACTAATCATTTGGAATTAATTCAGGAAGAAATTCAAATCCTTTAATTTTTCCAAGCCTTGCAAAAATGTAAATTTGCTTTGACAAAATAGATGATAATTTAAAGTTTTGAACTGAAAACCTGCAGACAATAAATTGCAATAGTTTTCTCATAATTATGTATTAATTAGTGTAATTATCTTTTTTAAAAGAATATTAACACCTATTTTCGGTCAATATTTTTTATCCACAATTACAATTTTCAACTTCAGTTCTTCGACAAATTTGCAGTATTTAGTTAACTTATTGATGAAAATTGCTACTTAATTAAATAACTAATTATGGTATTAATTAACTAACAATATCCTTACCTGATGATAGAACCAATGTCCTTGTCTGTTCCATTTACAAATATCCTGCATTTGACTTCGATGACTTGATAATTTCAGTAAACGCTTCATTTTTACATACACAAAAACATATGCAGTCACAAAATAATTTGATTTGATTTTATTCAGATTCCACATTTACAATGAAATTACAACAATATGTACAAGTTACAAACACTGCAAAAACAGAATACATGGATATGACATAGAAAGATGACAAAAGGATATGTGGAGGGATCTACATGTACTAAAAAGGTTAGCTTGTGTGATGTAGACCGTAGACCCCCTAAACGAATGATACAATATTATATATTAAAAAAAGATTTTTGTTTAATTAAAGTAATTAATTTTTTGAGAGGGAGAAAACTACTAAACAAAACATATTATATACAGTTGATCTAACATTACAAAATAAGATTGGTGAAATAAAAGAGATTTCGAGCGGAAATCAGTATATTATATATATACACGTATATAAAAACCACATAAATACATTTAATATTGAACGAAAAGAAAAAATAATCACCTAATTAATTAATTAATTAATGGTTATCCTTTGTTTTTTTATGAGACAGTTTCACATAATGTTCATACTGTTATTATCTGTAATTGCTGAAAGTTTCATCTTGTTAGCTTTAATTTTAAGAAAGTTATAAAAGTTTTTGTGTTTGAATGGATGGTCCGAGATCACAACTTTTGACTTTTTTTTCCTAAAAAAACAATAGAAAACAAAAGAAATTAATTGCGCTCATTTTTCGACATAAAAATGACTGTAACTTCATTAATTTTGCAGCTACAGAGCTGAATGAGGTATCAAATTGAAGCTTTCATTAAGCTCTATTTGATGGAATCAATTATATGCTTGAAATAAGATTTCTCAAATTTTTGTAACATACCTACTTATTTGGGTAGGGTCGGCTACTACTTGGAGACAGAAGCCGTCATATCACTTTGCTGTGCAAAATTTGTCTATGCCTTTTATATGGCGTTGTGCCTGCTGGAACAGTAGGAAAAAATCATTTTTCCTCTGTATTTTTTTTTAAATTATCATAAGGCCTAGGCTCTAATTCATATACTTAATCTGTTCAACATACCAATTTTACCAAATGATCCATTTAATGCTCCTTTTTCATGTAATTCAGGGTCCAAGGTCTTCTCCGTTCGAAAATCCTGCTGCCGTATTCAAACCGTTACCCGAGCTTCTAGTCTCGTACAAGGCAAAATGATTATGAAGGAAAAAATACGATAAATTCATTACGAACTTGTGCACATTGATTTCAAAACGGTTATTTCTTTAACACTAAACAAACATATTTAATGTTAAAGAAATAACCGTTTTGAAATCAATGTGCACGAGTTCGTAATGAATTTATCGTATTTTTTCCTTCATAATCATTTTGCCTTGTACGAGACTAGAACGGCAAACGCCATAGACAAATTTTGCACAGCAAAGTGATACGACGGCTTCTGTCTCCAAGTAGTAGCCGACCCTACCCAAATAAGAGGCTAACGTACTGGAGACAGAAAATTTCGGTCTACTACTAGTACTACCATGACTAAGTTTAGTACTACCACTACTAGGCCTAGTATTAGTAAAGTACTACTAGTACTAGGCCTACTAGTACTACTAGCCTAATTATACTGGCATAAATAGGGTCTAATAAATAAATTACTACTAAATAGGACTAATTAAAGACAAAAGTCACAAAACCATCTTAGCATCAGGAGGAGGGTGAAAACGGAACATCTGTAAAAAGTTACACGTATTCACATGCCACACGTAGACATGCATATTCAATTCAGTCACAGCGCAGCTCATTCATTTCGTTATTCGCACACGTTCCACTTCCAGAACGGCAGCAGTACACTTGGTACATACACGTGCTTTTGTTATCTCTTCACACTCATTGCATTGTCCATCGCAATCGCGGTATAAAACTGTTACCCGCCAAATCTCATATTTAACAGTCGGCGGCTCAGATTTAAAAATAATTCCTTACTTTTCCTGATGCAGTGCCTCCAGCAACCCCTATGAGGAATGGACGTTTTGCTCTCCCGTTGGAACAGTTATTTTTCTCAGACATTTTGATTCCTCGGATCTGTTCTTCTGCTGCGCTATGGATGGATCGTATTATTCGCTAAATAAAAAGTGAAGCTGTGTTTTGGAGAAAAATGATGTCATCGTTGTGAGTATAGTATATACGGTGCGCGCGCGCGTGGTGAGCGGAACTACTAGCGGTCGGATCATGAATATGTATTAACTGACGTCCTAAAATTGCTACAGGGCGCGCGCGCGCGAATACTAGCAGAAGCAGCCCGTGGACATCCACGGGCGCTAGCTGTGTTTACTAGTATGATTAATCACCGTACCGTATATTTGTTACAATAATCAAGTGAATAAATAAAAAAGTTATTTTTACCAAGAAGTATTTACAACATGTCCATTGGCGGACCAGGGGGGAGGGGTGCTTCTGGCCCGTGCCATCCCCACCCCCGTTCAATGGCAAGAAAGTATGCATTTTGACCACAGACGATCCGTCCTTTTGTTGATTGTGCCCCCGCCCCCTTTTAGAATGAAACCTTTTTTTTTGCTTGTCAGAGAAATATAGAGGGACCCCCATAACCACCCCCTCCTGAGCGAATTTTCTAGGTCTGACGAAATAAAAAATTCTCGCCACCCCCCCCCCCCCCCCCCCCAGGTCTGCCTTTTCCAAAAGTTGACAAACCTGCACTTCTTTTCCCCGCCTTATACTAAATTCTGGATCCGCCCCTGATCATGTGATATGTCTTATTTATCCAAAGCTTGCATGAGTTCTGAAGAAAATTCCTTTTAATCTTGATGAAAATTGATGATATGGATAAAATAATGTTCGAGTAGAATATCCATGCATAGACCTAGAGGGAGCGATTTGATCTTGCCATGTTTCTGTGGTTTATTAATACTCAGAGTAACATCCATAATTAGCGGTATGTCCCCTGTAAAGGATGCAATAATAAGAAAAAATGAATTTGTCATTTTATTTTCAGGGGGATTATGGCCCCCTTATATGGGTCTTAGGAGGACCGACGGATTGACTTCCCCCCTACTACCCCCCCCCCCCCTCCAGCTCCCCCCATTCCATTGTCATCCCATCACCCCCAGGGCGAGGGGAGAAGGGATTAATATCATTATACGTATTCATAATCATTATGGAAATATTTTCGAAGGAATTTTCTTCTTATCAGATTTTCTGATAAAGTGTCAAATTACCGGTAGCGAACGTCGTGAAACATACACACTAAACTGTGTGTGTGACCATGAAGCTTCAAATGATGTAACTCTATACCTGTATGATGACATGTACACGTACGTGCGAACGATCTAACACGTGTGTATGATACTGTACTGTACACTGAAGCCATGCGGATATATATGGCCATGCTGTTCTTTGGCATCGCTCCCCTTCACAGGGAAAGGTATATGGGTTGGCTGGGCCTGAAGCTACAAACCCGCTTCATGGGTTGGTGGAATTATTAGGCCTACTCCCTGCGGAAATTCAATGTTTAAAAATGAATTTATGAAATATGGACGGGACGTCAGCCCTCAAGAAGTGCCTCCCACCACCCTAAGAACCCTTCCCCACCCGTGGGTACCAAAAGGCGGGGACCGAAATAGCCTCTTGTCGAGGCCCTGGCGGCTGTTGAAATCCTTGGCGATATGGAGGCAAAATTTCTGGCTCGCTTCGCGCGCCAGAAAAACCGAGGCGCTTGCGCCGAGGGCCTCTTGACACCTGATCTGAATTTCTTTTGTATTTTATTGTTTTGACGAATATTCCGACCAAATTTTGGTCGGTGAAAATCATCCAATAAGCGCGAGCTACCATGACGTAATGTTAAATATTCATGACTCGACTGCACGCTATATCTTACATATTAATTATTCGCAGCCCAAAAATGGCGTTCAACGTTTCTTCCACGACGAGTGATGACGATATTTGTAAGAGCTTAGAATATGCCGCTAGAATGTTGAAGATTGACAGATTCAAAGATTTGCAAGTTGATGCAATCAAATCTGCACTTAAAGGACAAGATGTTTTTGTGAATCTGCCTACTGGCTATGGAAAAAGTGTTATTTTTCACGCGCTACCGCTCTGTGGTGATTACCTCCGTGGGCCAGGGAGACTTCGCGAGCTAGGGCCTAGGGCAGGCGCAACGAACGTAGAGGGCGGCAACACTTTGCAGTCTTGCTATGAGGAAGGTTCACTTCGCTAAATTTCTGTGACCATCGTTTTCTCTTAGAGAGGTTTTTAGGTAGATTGTCGATTTGATTTTTTTTCAATTTATACTTTCAAAAACTTTTGAATTAAAATGTTAAAATCAGATGTTATGTTCAATAATATTTGTCAATGATTTTTATAATTTTCAAGAGAAAAAAGATTAAAATAGTTATAAATTTATCATTTTACTTTACGATACAATAATATGTATTTGTGAGGTTGCTAACGTTTTCCTGCTATATTTCGCTGCTACTGCTGTATTTCGATTTCGATCCATGTCCATACAGTGTGCATATATACCGTGTACATTATTGCTACACATTATACAGTTCTCTCTCTCGATCTGACCGCCTAAGTAGACTCAGAGTCAGTCAGAGTCAGAGCTCGACGATGGATAGCCCCGGGACGCTGCCACGAAGTGGCAGCGTCCTGAGTGAAACCAGTACGATTCGGTGGGTCTCACAATTTACCAATGTTCAAATGACCATTGAAAATATGGCCATATAATTTATTTTTTTTAATTCAAGTATCATATATACGATGCCACTTACCTAAACAGACCTTCCGCAAATTAGATTTTCCTAAAAAATGTGTAGAATCGATGAATGTCACTTTTTACTCTCAATTTTCGAAATCAGTCCCATTCGCCATGTTGTTGAAGCAGAAACGAAAATAGGCAGTTGCGCATGCGCCTATGAATATTTATTACAATGACGCCATAGTTTTCGTCACAGGAATAATGAATATTCATATATCCACCGTGATCCGCGCTCTCTCGAGCCCACTCGTCTAATGAATATGCATAATCTTCCCTTCTTGTCTGTATTTATTGGAGCTGCTGACGCATGCGCATTGCAAGCAAAACACCGACTTACGGAAGTTTTTAGTACAGGCTCTTGGAGATAAATTTATGTCTTTTTTGTATCATCCTCATTGAAAAGAAAGACGACAGTCAATCGTAAAGTTTTGTAAGTACCTATAGTAGCCTAAAATCAACTAATGTCATGTTTCATGGCTATCATTTTGACAAACGACCTTGTAATTAAGAGACATCCAAGCAATCAAAGGACTGCTGATCGCAGCCCGAACACTACGTGTTCGGGCTGCCGCAGTAAGACGATGGATCAATCAAGGTTTGATTTTAGTTATAAATTTAGATTAACTTATTTGAAATGATGATGAAACAAATTTGGCAATCCAGGGTAATAAAATAGAGAGAGCTGTTAGTATTAATACTAGTGTTAGCATGCATGTAACGTTAATATGTTAAATTTAAAAAAAATGTTCGGATGCTGGATGGAGCGATGATGATCATGATGATGGATGGGGGATCAGATTCGGATGACCGGACACTTAACAAAAATGAAAAAATAAGGTGGCTGGGACATAAGGAATTCTTGCCGTGATAATCATCATCGATATATTTTTCTATAAATAATATCGGGCAAACCCACAAAATAGGGGCAGGTCGGCGTGCGCGTGCCATGTTTTACAATTACACTTTTACAGTGCGGAGAGGCGGCAGAGGCAAAAATGAACACATGTAACAAGTTCATAATCAAGTTCAAAACAACTTCCAAATATATTTTAAATCAAGTAATTAATGCTGTGATAATCATATTGTCCTCTTGGCTTTCAGATTTGTAGTTGTTTGATGAAAATCATAACGATTTTGGCCAGAAATGGAGTCAAACTCGCAAATGTTTCATCGCTGAATCTGGTACAAGATCGTCGCCGCCGCCGCCGCCGCCGCTGGGCTACATTTGCTTGCACACAAATGAATACAGCACGCGCAGACCGGCCCCTATTCTCCGGGTTTGCCTAATATCGTCTAAGTTAGATCAATATAGGTCTAACTTAGGCCTAACATTAACAAAGTTAACGTTAACCATAATGATAATTGTATTTGTAACTTGTAACTTTTCACAAACTTGAGACAAGGTCAAACTCAAAGGCAAGCATCATGATGTTTTTATTTTTTTAATTTCAAGATAGAGAGAGGGAGAGGGGTTCATATTTAGTCTTGGTTCTACTATTTGTAGACCAGAATCAAAGCACTTTTAATGAGAGGTAATAATACATCTCCACAGAGTAATATATCATATGGATGGCCTTTGTTGTTTCACTCAGTGACTTTCAGACTTATTCAGTAATCACATTCATTAGTCTCATGTTGACTTTGATTGCCCTCAGATAAACTTGGCAAGGAACTAACTTGTGGCTGATCTACTTGAAGATCTAATAGAGCCTAATGTTAGAGGTCTACATAACTCAACAACTGTTGGAGGTGCCGGATGAAGCGGAAAGTCCTACTATAAAAGACTTTGATGAGACGTGAGAAATAAACAGGTAGGTCTAGACCTTACTGCGGCAGCCCGAACACGTAGTGTTCGGGCTGCGATCAGCAGTCCTTTGATTGCTTGGATGTCTCTTAATTACAAGGTCGTTTGTCAAAATGATAGCCATGAAACATGACATTAGTTGATTTTAGGCTACTTTAGGTACTTACAAAACTTTACGATTGACTGTCGTCTTTCTTTTCAATGAATACAGACAAGAAGGGAGGATTATGAATATTCATTAGACGAGTGGGCTCGAGAGATCGGCGGATCCACAGAACTCCTAACGGTGGATATATGAATATTCATTATTCCTGTGACGAAAACTATGGCGTCATTGTAATAAATATTCATAGGCGCATGCGCAACTGCCTATTTTCGTTTCTGCTTCAACAACATGGCGAATGGGACTGATTTCGAAAATTGAGAGTAAAAAGTGACATTCATCGATTCTACACATTTTTTAGGAAAATCTGATGTGCGGAAGGTCTGTTTAGGTAAGTGGCATCGTATATATGATACTTGAATTAAAAAAATAATTCATATGGCCGTATTTTCAATGGTCATTTGAACATTGGTAAATTGTGAGACCCACCGAATCGTACTGGTTTCACTCAGGACGCTGACACTTCGTGGCAGCGTCCCGGGGCTAGTCTAGACCTAACTAGTTGGACCTAGACTTAATACCAAGGAGTTACCACAGGGTATTACAGCTAAAAATGATATGTCTGGTAATGGTAGTGGATCCAGAATCGGTTTACTTGGGGGGGGGGGGGGGGGGGAGTTTTTAGTTTACATTGTCCAACCAAAACAGCAACAACAACAAAAGAATTCTGAGAGAATGGACATTTCATTTGTCCTTTTCCTTTATCCACCACTGAGATCTGTTTTCTTCAGTGTAATATTAAATTAGCTGTTTTAGTGTCT
This sequence comes from Heliocidaris erythrogramma, assembly GCA_025617745.1. Taxonomy (NCBI): domain Eukaryota; kingdom Metazoa; phylum Echinodermata; class Echinoidea; order Camarodonta; family Echinometridae; genus Heliocidaris; species Heliocidaris erythrogramma. Next base: position 17,302,053 of record CM046869.1, read on the forward strand.
TTAAAAAAATCAATAATGAGATCTTTAGGGAATGTTCAGAGTGATGTCAGTATAAATAGAATTTTTTGTCCCCCTTAATTATTATATTAAACATTTCATTAATTAATGCAAACAGAAACAAAACAAAATAAGATGTGTGAATACATTACACTTTTATTAAAATCCACAAATATTTCAGGATGGATTGTACATGCAGTTAGTATTTATCCTCTTTGAAAAGATCACGAGGGTGCAGGATGAGCGTATCTCATTTTTTTTCCTTAATACATAATAATGCTTCTCTACACGACTCTCCTTCATCTATTTTACAGATGATGATGAAGATGAAGGCTTACCGCTGAGAATGAAGACAAATTCTGAGAGGAACAAATAAATACTTAGCTACTCCAGTTTTGCATGGTAGGTCTATGCTGTAAGAGTAAGATTGCTATTAGGGGTGTCGATCCGTTTTTGGATTGCGGGGGGGGGGGGGGGGGCAAAACACCCTGATAGTACTCTACATGATTTTTTCAACACCTCTTAATTACCAGCTTATCCACGGTTACGGGGGGGGGGGGATGATTTATTTGCCCTCTCAATATTATCGGAGGGGGGGGGGGGGGGGGCAACTGCCATTGCATAATCGACGCCCCTGGTTGTTATTAGTACCTCAATACAATCTAGGTACACATATTTTTTTTCACATAAACATCCCAACTGAATTTTCTTGAGACTTTACTAATTTGGTTGCTTTTGAATAGCCTTGAAAATTTTATGTGTCCAACTTTTTTCCTCTTTAAGTACTTTTGAGAATTCACACTTATTATTCCATTTCATATAAAGAGTTGATGCTAACTGTGTTATTAGGAAGCTCAAAGTTTCAGGGTTTTATTTTAATTCTAATTGTTGCTTGTTTAATTATCAAATACACAATGGATGCTATTTTCTAAAATCTTTCCTCTTTTCTTTCAACAGATATGGATTTCTACTTCAGCTCTACTGTGAAATAGCACCCTGCTTTGATCAACATGTATCTCTTCTGGGTCCGCTCGCTATTCAAAAGCAGTGGCGTATCCAGGATTTCCCAATAGGGGGGGGGGGCGCCAGAATTTTTTTAATCGCCGTCATGGGGGAGGGGTCTTTGGAAAATTTTTACTTCTGAAGAAGGGCTGAGATGCAAAATAGTGCTATATGTGACCAATTTTGAAGCCTATTTAATGAACAATATTTTCAATTGGCATGAGGATTTTTTTTTTACGACGGCCAATAGGGGGGGGGGGGCGCGCCTGTTGCGCCCCCCCCTGGATACGCCCCTGCAAAAGGACAGCTATTCATAGAAAACCACTATATTCATTTAACAGACGTTATGAATAGCAGTTCTTATGAATAGTTATGAATAATGGTAATTTGTCTATTTAGAAGGACCGCTATTCATTTAGTCACGCATTATGAATAAGCGGTCCTTATGAATAGCGAGGTTAGCCCATATCTTCATATTAAAATCATATCTGGATTCAAGTATAATATGCATGTTGAGGTGTCGTACGTGGTCTAGTGTATACGTTAATGGCAAAACAGTCATCTACATTTGTCACTCTCCACCCAGGTGAAGTAAATGGGTACCGGTTGGGAGAAATTGCTTAAATGCCTTAGCGCCTTTCATGGCGGCTCGGCTAAAGCTGCGGTATTTAAAGGGCAGAGAGTATATTTGTATAGTAGTTGCGCTATATAAATGGACATACATGTATATTATTATAATTAGAACGACTGAACAGGAGTTTAAAGTTCTTCAATTATATCTTGAGCATTTTACCCACCCCCTCCCCATTTCAAATGTTGTAGTCACGTGCAGCCATTTTGTTATAGTAGCTCGTTATTGTGAGGAGGTCTTCCTCTTCTGTGTGGCCTATATAGTGAGATTACAGGGCCCCTAAATGATATTAAGATAAGCACTGCCAGGGCCACTCCTTTATTAAATCTGCCCGGAGTGTATCACAAACTAATAATAATCTTATCTGATTCTATGAATTTATAAATTATTAAGTAAATTATTATTTTATTCATTATCTACTGAGAAAATCCATACTATTCAACACTTCATTTGACTTGAAACTTTCTAATTAGATCTCTATGTGTGTTCCTCCTGCCCCTTTTTATAGTTAGATTTATAATAATAGTAACATGCAATATACATGTACCAACCTAAAAGGAGATGGATCATTTAAAGAGTTCTTACAACTGTCAAAACTATCTTTGTTTTTTAGGAGTAAAATTGTTGTCATTGGTGTGTGTTGAACAGAAATTAGATGGTCATTTATTTCCTATGTCATTTCTTCTTTGTAGGGGTGTAGTGGGTAAATAATCAAATAATTTACTTCTTGGAAAGGGATTGAAATTAATAACGTATGATTCATTTAGATTGAAATTTTTTTTTTTTTTAATGCATGTACATGTACATAAAGTACAGAACATTATTTGACCTTGACAAGTCGGCTGTGATGGAACTATATTGTATTGTAGTATATGAAAAAAGTGTATGACTGCAGATGAATTATATAAATTATGTTGAATTTTTTAAAGGAGAAGAAGTAGACGTGTATTTAAGAAGTAAGACAATGTCTAAACTTCTCTGAAAACTGTCCTCATTTCTGCATGCAAGAAAATATTCATTAAAAAGTAAAAAAATATAAACGTATTTCTGAATCGACGTGTATAAACTATTGTACCTTAAATCTTGATTGTGAGAAAGATATACATGTAATCATGGACTTTAATCATTACGTAACTCTATTCATCATGGGGGGGGGGGGGGGGACGGCTATTGTGTCGTCCCCCCCATGATGAATAGAGTTACGTAACGATTAACGCCCATGCATGTAATTGAAAATTATTCTGTGAACATGATAAAGGTCCTTTCACATTATATCAATGAAATGAACCATATAGGGGAGGGGTGAATGAACCAGGACGTGTGATCAAGGTGTATGTATGAGATAGAGAGGGAAGACAAAAAAAAATGAGAAAAGGCGAAACTGAGAAGATATGGTGAAAAGGAAAGAGAGAAGGGGCGGATCCAGGGGGCACTTCCGGCCCCTTAGCTTAACCCCTCCTCTAAAAATAATAACAATGAAATAGGTTAATAAATGAATATATACATACATAAATACACACCTAATATAAATAATATTGATTATTAATTAATTAAAAAAAAACTAAATATTTCAATAAATGAATACAAAATAATGCAAAAAATAAATCATGAATAACCAAAAATTAATGAATAGAAAAACTTTTTAATAAAAGATAATATGAATTGAATTAATTCATGTCGAAATTTCCAATTTCCAATTAAATTCCCTGCAGCAAGAATCACTGGTTTGCTTTAACATTGTTGTTGTTGCTGGTATTTTTTATGGATGTGTTTAGCCGTTATCATAAATTATGAAATATTCATACCCTGACAGCACAGCTACGTCCTCGGGCACGTCCAGGGCAGCGAGATGGTATGACGCTCGGTACCTTTCCCTCGCCTTGCCCAGCCGCCTACGCTGGCGCTAACTAGACTGTATACCGTTAACAAGCTCAGCAGACGACGCATTCATTCACACCGCATTTTGATGGATCAGCGAATGGATTTTATTTAATTTCAGCAGTACGCCCGCAGCGGGAGAGAGGTTACCCCTATCCCGAAATGCATTGCGAGTGGTCACAAAATCAGCTTGCCGAAAACGTCATGAATTTAGCACACTGGTACAATCACTGATCACAAAGGTGCCGATTTACGATAAGATTATAGATTATAGAAATAAAATTTACACGGTATCATGAATGGAATAATGTTTCAAATAATGTATTCTTGCATTACATATTTTTTTTTAAATCTGCATCTATTCATAGTATCTCCTTTTGTCTTCATGTCGCTATCAATTCGCCATTGTATTACTTCGATTTATGGTTTTGTTGGCATGCCTACCAAAATGTGCGCGCACTTCAACTGCTTGCGCGTAATAGAAGTGAACCTTCCTCATAGCAAGACTGCAAAGTGTTGCCGCCCTCTACGTTCGTTGGGCAGGCGGATCCCCCGCCCGGGGCGCGTCTTTTTTTTTTGTAACCAAGCCTAGGCAGATTTCGCATTTTTTAATGAATATTCATGACGCAGGGTCGGGAAACGGTTCCGATTGGTCTTCATGAAAGCACGGTCGGTGGGGGGGGGGGGGGGGGGGGGGGGGGGGGGGAAGTCCCTGGCCTGCACGTACGTACGCATATTACGGGCAGCGCTATATTTCGATCGTGTGTGCAGGCGCCTAGCCTACGTTCATGTATGTATTGTTTAATTCTCAACATATTCACCCCCCCCCCCTATGCAATGTGACACGTAAAAAATTGGATTGAGCAGTCAATTTCAAAATCAAGTTTTGCATTAATTTATTGCATGTGCGTAGATCTAATTTAGTAATTAGCTCTTTTGAGGACACCCTCCTTTTCCGACCAAAATTGACATGCACTGCCACTGGCATTACTCTGAAAATAGGTCTAGGCCTAGGCTATGCGTATATTGACAATTGCCCATCGTAATGTTCTCCACAAATGAACTTTACAACAATATGCAGAATCAAGACACAGACTCTAGGCTAGGTCTAACAACGTTAGAGTCTTACTGTTCACGTTAGAAATTAAATTTCCTTGCATGCACACTGTAATTAGCACTTGCACCCTGCTCCTGTAACGCACATGCATTGCCCTGAGTTAGAAGAACTGCAAGAGTCTTCAGGACTGAAAGAAGCAGACTACTACTAACGTTCCAATAGTATATTTAGTACCAAGAAAACAAATTATTTTGGTGACCTTTTAAAAGTTTTAGCTGATGAAAACAAAGTGCGTAACTAGTTATTGTAGGTAGATCTAAAAATCATCTAGATGTAGATCTACCCCCATCTGTTATGTTATTGTTTATTATTGTTATCGTTACTGATATCGTTGATATCGATATGTATATGTGTTGTACGCGATCAGCATTGTGACGTAGTCATCTTATGCGCTTGGAGTTATCCAAACATGGATCTATCGGCTGTGCCGGAATAAAATTGTTAAATATCATAATACCGGTGTTTATCTGATCTTATATGTTCTGGTGTCTATGACTATGTACTGGGTGATTCCCAGAGACACAACATGGTGGCAGCCGGAGAAACGTTCTCACGTATTTTGTGAACAAATTGATATAAACTGTGTCAGTCTTCGACGATGCCAGACGTCTCCATGACAACCTCACTGTTTCGACTATGAGGCCGGATCAGACGTGTACGACGCCGATAGCGCCCCGGGACTGGGGCCAGTCAAGCAGCGCATTTTTGTGGACCATGACGAAGTAACTGTGAGTTTCAGTTATAAACCATCACGAATTAACTGTGTTTGTGAGTGTGACGTGAACCCTTATCTCCTCACACGAGATCAGACGTATTTGATGTGAACTGATGGATTCAGACGAGTACGTTTAGCTACTCTACACAAGCCTTTTCCAGGTTCCCGTTCCGGTGAAGTGACCAGAAAGGTCCAGGTCCAGGTCCAAGCCCATGCAGGGTCCCGTTCGGGTGAAGTGAGCAGAACAGTCCAGTTTTCTCCATGACCACGGGATCATCATCATCAACTCAAAACTGTGTCATTTAGCAAGATAGCAGAGGATCTGCGTGAGCTGTTGAGCAAGCATTTTAAGATAGGCCTAACGTATAAGATAGCTGACTTGTGAGTATTCTTCTGTGAAAATAACTGAGAAATAATACTAAAGTACAGCGAACTCTGTGTGAAGTCGACGAGACCAAGTCCAGTGAACTGAGACCAGAACTAGCAAAGAACAATCAAGAACTGAGACAATATGATTATGAGCAAGAACTTGAGTCAGTAGGACCAAGATAAATGGATTAAACATTGACCTTGCATTTATCTATTTTCATGTTGCCGTTGAATGTGAATGAATTTTTATCATTTTGTGCCTGAAATACAGTGATCCTAATTCTGTGTGCAGATCTGTATGTAGGCCTACTAATATGTAGTCTTGAAATTCAAACTGTAAATTTCAATTTTGAGAAATTGCTATTTCTTGTATTCAAAAGAGACAGAGGTCGCAGGATGTGATTTTCCAGTACATATTTTTGAGAAATATTGTCACAACTTTCAAAATTTTAATGCAATACGGTATGTATTATTGATGGTGAATTAGATTGGTTGAAGCTAGCCAAATTATTCATCAGTTTATACATGTACGTGCTATGACCTATGTCTGTCTATCAAACCTGGTATAATTGATATATTTGTGAAGTGAATTTCTTGCACATACAGTTTACTGGCAAAAAAAAAAAAAAAAAAAAAAAATCTAGGTTGACTTTTCATGTAACCAAGATGGCTAGGTATCCAGAAATGAACTGGAAATATCCAGATTTAGCTGAGGAGCTAAAGCTATTTAAGCAGAGAATGAAATTATGCTTAGATGATAATGAAATAACTGATCAAAAGAAGAGAGCGATCAAGATTAAGATTGCTATTGGAAACGAGGGACTTCGAAGAATTAACTCTTCTGGTTTATCAGATAGTGACCAGGATAACCCCCAGAAGATATGGGAAACCCTCGAAGCTCAGATTGAAGTGAAGGTGAACTTTAGAATTCATAGACTAGAATTCATGCGTCATCGACAGAAGGTTGGTGAGAGCATCAACGAATTTGTAAACCGATGTCGAGAAAAGGCGAAGATGTGTCTCTTCGAGAAAGCTGAGCTAGCAGAAAGGATAATGGAACTCGTTATATCCTCGACACCCATAGAGGCATTCCAGAAATACCTGTTGGATCAGACACAGGGTTATAGCCTAGATAACCTCCTGGATGAAGGGCGGAAATATGAGGCAATAGTTGCAGGCAAGCAGTGTTTGCAGACTCTGGAATCAGGTGGCAGAGCTAGTATCAGTGCTGTTTCTTATCCTTCCAAGAGCATGAAATGCCAAAACTGTGGACTAAATCACAAACCCCGCAGTTGCCCAGCATATGGATCTACTTGTAATGCATGCGGGAGGAAGGGCCACTGGAAAAAATGGTGTAAATCAAGGGCCTCCAATGTGGCAGGAAGCGACAACTTCAAGCAAGGCAAAGGTCGTGGACGCCCACGTTACAGATCCAATGATGGACAGGTCAGACGGAGGTCACGCAGCAGGACATCAAGAAACAAGGCGGAGTTTCCATCCTCTACAGTTCCAAGACCAGGAACAGGGTCAAGAGCAGAATTGTGTAGAAGCGCAAGAACACCTTGAATCATTATGTCTGGAAACTATAAACTTCAGCGAAGACATCCATATTGATAGCATTCCAGAGAAAGCTAGAGAGGAGGACGAGCTTTTCGCTAATCTTTCCATATCCCTGAAGCACAAACCAGGTGATCACACCCTGAAAGTCAAAGTAGACACTGGAGCACAGGGTAACGTCCTTCCAACCAGAATCTTTAAGAAGATACACCCAGAGTTGATGGGTAAGGATGGTCATCCTAACAGAGACAAGATTGTCCAGAAGCGGGTGAGGCTACTAGCATACAATCGCACCATCATTCCCCACTATGGATGCATTTCTTTTCCATGCAGACATGAAGATGGTCGCTGGATGGACACAAATTTCTTCATAGTGGATACTAACAGTCCAGCTATTCTGGGTTTACCGAGTTCAACAGCCATGAAGTTGATTATCCTGAACTGTGCTCTACGACAAAGAGAGCACCCACCTCTCCGTGACAAGAAAGACCTCCAGCAGAGATTTCCTGACCGTTTTACAGGTATTGGACGGTTTCCAGGAGAGTTTCACATAACATTGAAGGAAGATGTCAGGCCTGTGGTGCATCCACCAAGAAAACTACCTATCCACCTAAAAGATGAGCTCAGAGAAGAGCTAGACAGGATGCAGGACATAGGTGTTATCACAAGAGTCACAGAACCGACTGACTGGGTATCATCCCTAGCAGTCAGTAGAAAGTCAAATGGGAAGCTTAGAGTGTGCTTAGACCCAAGAGATCTGAACAGAGCATGCAAGCGCACTCATCACAAGACCCCTACACTTGAGGAGATTACTCACAAGCTTAGTGGTGCAAAAGTTTTCTCCAAGATGGACGCCCGCCATGGGTACTGGAGTGTAGTCCTTGACAAGGAATCAAGCCTGCTAACGACTTTCAACTCCCCATTTGGTCGCTATAGGTATCAACGTTTACCTTTCGGACTCAATGTTTCGCAAGACATCTTCCAAGAAAAGATGGACATCATCTTAGAACGTTGCAAAGGAACAATAGGCATCGCTGATGACATCGTCGTGTTCGGAAGAAACGAGGAAGAACACGACAGAAACATGATAAACCTAATGAAGGTATCTAGAGACTACGGGCTGGTGTTCAACCTTGAGAAGTGCGATTGTAAGATTCCTTCAGTCAAGTTCTTTGGATGCTACTATGATGCACAAGGAGTGCACCCAGACCCAGACAAAGTAGCCAGCATCAGGGCACTTCCTCCTCCCCAGAACTTGAAGGATCTTCAGAGATTCCTTGGGATGATGCAGTACTTGTCCCCATTCGTGCCACACCTAGCTGAGCACACTGATCCCTTGAGAAGCCTGACCCGTAATGACAGTGCATGGCAGTGGAATGCCACACACCACCAAGCTTTTGAGAACTTAAAGGACAGGTTAACAGAGTACACAACATTGACGTACTACGACTCATCAAAACCAACAGTCATACAAGTTGATGCCTCTCAGAGAGGAATTGGAGCAGCTCTCTTACAGGACAACAAGCCTGTGGCCTTCGCAAGCAAGGCACTAACTCCTACTGAGCAGCGGTATGCTAACATAGAGAGAGAGCTACTTGCAGTCGTATTTGGATGTACACGATTCCATACTTACGTGTTTGGGTCCCAGTTTACCATTGAGTCGGACCACAAACCACTTGAGAACATTCAGCACAAGAACCTTGCCGATACTCCTCCAAGATTGCAGAGGATGATGCTGAGGATACAACCTTATGACTTCAAGATTGTGTATCGACCAGGCAAGGAGATGATACTTGCTGACGCACTCTCGCGTCTCAACCCTATCAAGGATTCTACCCTTGATTTCGACATGACCATTCACACCATTTCCTACTCTGAATCGAAGCTGGAAGAGATCAGGCATCACACCAGCACAGATAACACTCTGAAGAAGCTGCTGGACACGGTGATGGAAGGTTGGCCAGAAAGCCCAAATGATCTTCCCAAAGAGATTAGACAGTTTTGGTAATGCCGTGACACACTTTCTGCAGAAGACGGCATTCTGCTGAAAGGTGATCGAGTCATCATACCCCCTCCCTTCAGGAAGGAACTTCTTGAGCAGATCCACATAGGACATCAAGGAATTGTGAAGTCTCAACAGAGAGCCAGCTCTGCCATTTATTGGCCAGGAATCAACAGAGATGTTGAAGAGATGATTCGAGCCTGTACTGTTTGTCAGACACATCAGAGAAAGCAGTCGCCTGAACCACTGCTTAGTCACAAGGTCCCTGATAGGCCATGGCAGGTTGTGGGAACAGACCTGTTCAGTTTCGATGGCAGGGAATATCTTATCATCTCAGACTACTTCTCAAAATGTCCATTCGTGAAGCATGTGACCGGGAGATGTACAAGTAACGCAATCATCCAACTCACTAAGTCCATATTTAGTGAACATGGTATCCCGGACAAAGTAATCAGCGACAACGGTCCCCAGTTCGCCAGCCAGGAGTACAAAGTCTTCAGTAAGACTTGGGGATTCAACCACGTGACCTCCAGCCCTCACTACCCCAGGAGCAACGGGTTTATCGAGAGGTCTATTCAGACAGTGAAGAACCTGATGAGAAAGAGTCTGGAGAACAAGGAAGACATATACCTAGCAATGCTATGTCTTCGGACACCCCTTGATAGCAATTTTCCATCCCCCACTGAGATACTCTATGGAAGAAAGTTGAAGAGTAACCTTCCAACAAATCACAATCGTGAAAGACAGAGTCTGGAAGATGTTCGTCTACTACTTGAGGAAAGACGAACCAAGCAGAAGCAACATCATGATGAACATGGAGTCAGAGGGTTGCAAGACCTCAAGATTGGCCAGAAGGCTACAGTTCTAGATCAGCGATCAGGACTATGGACTCCAGTCACTGTAAAAGATGTATGCGAAGAACCGAGATCATACATCGTCCAGACACCTAATGGTGGTCTCCTACGAAGAAACAGGAACCATTTGAGAGATTTGAACTTGCCAAAAAAGAAAGTTCGATTTGCAGACGACCCAGTTACTGACCATCTTGAAGAGAACATGACTAAAACCACAAACCAAACAGCCAAACCTGACAAGAAACTGACTACTACAAGTCATACAGTTACTCACCAGACTAAAAGTGGACGTATTGTCAGACCGCCTAAGAGACTTATTGAATAATACTAGTTATGTTTGTTAATTAATTGTTCTTAAGCAATTGATTGTAATATATGTGTAATATGTATAATCAAATGATTCATAAACAAAGTGTTCTCGCATTTGTAGTTGAATATGTTACGAAGTATTTGGTAACATCAAAACAGTTACTGAATATAATTATTTCTTGATTTCTGTGTATTCCAAATGTTTTTGAAAATATGACATATTGTTATCATATATGCTCATTTTTGTAAAAAACAGTTATGATATATCATTGAACTAAATGTTCCAAACAACCCCATTTGAATGTCAGATTTCTATAACAATTTGAAAAATGCATGATAAATGTTTTTCTTCAGACTGCAGAGGGGAAAAAAGAAACACATGTACATTTTACAAAATTTGTGATACAGTATGCAATCATTGTTTTTTCTTACTACACCCTGTATGCATAAACATCCAAGTCTAAAAATATTATTACAGTGTATGAACATTATTTGAAAATGAAAGGTATTGATTGTATGTTACTGTAAAAATGTTATTCATATATACGTATCATTAATGCAAGCAATCACATGCATCTGGTATCTGTATTTTTAAACAAATACAAGTCATTGTCACCACACGCTATTTTTATTGTATATCAAAGGATTCCAAAAGCATGGAAATATCATACTTTCTTTTATAAGGAGAGGGGATGTTATGTTATTGTTTATTATTGTTATCGTTACTGATATCGTTGATATCGATATGTATATGTGTTGCACGCGATCAGCATTGTGACGTAGTCATCTTATGCGCTTGGAGTTATCCAAACATGGATCTATCGGCTGTGCCGGAATAAAGTTGTTAAATATCATAATGCCGGCGTTTATCTGATCTTATATGTTCTGGTGTCTATGACTATGTACTGGGTGATTCCCAGAGACACAACACCATCATCAATCATTTACTAGTACTGATTAGATCTAGGTCTAACTCATCATGCTCACTGACTTTAAAATAACATTCACTTAATCTAAACTTAACTGAAATTGAAAATTGTAACAAAATTGGTCTAGTTAGAGTAGATCTAGAGTAGTTAGAGTCTTGGCTAGACATATCTGCAAATTTGATGATATCACACCATCACATTCCGATCCCATTTTGAAGTTGGGTCTACCACACGTCTATTATTAGGCCAGCATTTTGAGGGATACGTGGAGGCAATTCTAACTCTTATAATTATTAAGATCTAACTTAGATCGATAATAGTGTAGCTAGGCGCCTACACGTTGAACACATACGATCATAATATGTGTACGTGCGTGCAGGCCAGGGACTTTTTCCCCCCACCGACGTGCGTATATCGGCGACCGTGCTTTCATGAAGACCAATCGGAACCATTCCCCGACCCTGCTTCATGAATATTCATGAAAAAATGCGAAATCTGCCTAGGCTTGGTTACAAAAAAAAAAGACGCGCCCGGGGCCTTGCCGGGCAGTGAAGTTGCTGGTAACTCCTTGGTTACATCAGAATTGATGGAGATGCATCTATTGTTGAACGGTAACTTTTATTGCCAATTCTTCATTATTTGTAAATATCTGATGATCTCTTGAGAAATATGTACATTTGTCTTCTTTCAAATTACCATGGTTTGTAAGCTAGAGATCGAATTCTTCATAATGTGCTTGTCTGTGAATGTATTTTGAGCAAGAGATTTACGTAATCCCCCCAAAAAAATAATAGACTAGTCCAGAACTGAAGTAAGAAATCCTTGAGATTTCATTGGCCAATTTGCTGGGCGATCGCCGCGGTTATCTAACTATTCACGTTTTCATGCATAATTCAGTAGGAAATCGTGCCTCATGAATATATAATTCAGGTCGGGTGTCAAGAGGCCCTCCGCGCAAGCGCCTCGGTTTGCCTCCATTGCCTCCATATCGCCAAGGATTTCAACAGCGCCAGGGCCTCGACAAGAGGCTAGGACCGAAAGGGCCAGGGGAGGAGCCTATTTGAACCAAAAAAAGAGCCCTAAATCCTTAGTGTATTATATTATAAGACTATAATAGCAGAAGCAGCCCGTGGACATCCACGGGCGCTAGCTGTGTTTATGATTAATCACAGTACCTTATATTTGTTACAATAATCAAGTGAATAAAGAAAAAAGTCGGGTAAAGTTATTTTTACCAAGAAGTATTTACAACATGTCCATTGGCGGATCCAGGGGGGGGGGGGGGGTGGGGCGGGTACTTCCGGCCCGTGCCCCCCCCCCCCCCTTTGGCAGGAAAGTATGCATTTTGACCATAGACGACCCGCCCTTTTGTCGATTGTGCCCCCGCCCCTTTTAGAATGAAACCTTTTTTTTGCTTGTCAGAGAATTATGGACGGACCCCATAACCACCCCCTCCTGAGCGAATTTTCTAGGTCTGACGAAAAAAAAATTGATGATATGGAGATAATAATGTTCGTGTAGAATATCCATGCATAGACCTAGAGGAGCGATTTGATCTTGCCATGTTTCTGTGGTTTATTAATACTCAGAGTAACATCCATAATTAGCGGTACGTCCCCTGTAAAGGATGCAATAAGGAGAAAAAATGAATTTGTCATTTTATTTTCAGGGGGATTATGGCCCCCTTATATGGGTCTTGGGAGGACCGACGGATTGACTTCCCCCTACTACCCCCCCCCCCCCACTACCCCCCCCCCCCCCCTCCAGCTCCCCGTCATATCGATTCCATTGTCATCCCATCACCCCCAGGGCGAGGGGAGAAGGGATTAATATCATTATACGTATTCATAATCATTATGGAAATATTTTCGAAGGAATTTTCTTCTTATCAGATTTTCTGATAAAGTGTCAAATTACCGGTAGCGAACGTCGTGAAACATACACACTAAACTGTGTGTGTGACCATGAAGCTTCAAATGATGTAACTCTATACCTGTATGATGACCTGTACACGTACGTGCGAACGATCTAACACGTGTGTATAATACTGTACTGTACACTGAAGCCATGCGGATATATGGCCATGCTGTTCTTTGGCATAGCTCCCCTTCACAGGGAAAGGTATATGGGTTGGCTGGGCCTGAAGCTACAAACCCGCTTCATGGGTTGGTGGAATTATTAGGCCTACTCCCTGCGGAAATTCAATGTTTAAAAATGAATTTATGAAATATGGACGGGACGTCAGCCCTCAAGAAGTGCCTCCCACCACCCTAAGAACCCTTCCCCACCCGTGGGTACCAAAAGGCGGGGACCGAAAGGGCCAGGGGAGGAGCCTATTTGAACCAAAAAAAGAGCCCGAAATCCTTAGTGTATTATATTATCTTATACTAGCAGAAGCAGCCCGTGGACATCCACGGGCACTAGCTGTGTTTATAATAATCACCGTACCGTATATCTGTCACAATAATCAAGTGGATAAATAAAAAAAGGTCGGTATAAAGTTATTTTTTAGCAAGAAGTATTTACAACATGTGCATTGGAGGATCCGGGGGGGGGGTACTTCCGGCCCGTGCCCTCCCCCACCCCCCTTTTGGAAGGAAAGTATACATTTTGACCATAGACGATCCGCCCTTTTGTCGATTGTGCCCCCGCCCCCTTTTAGAATGAAACCTTCTTTTTTTTTTGCTTGTCAGAGAATTATGGAGGGACCCCCATAACCACCCCCTCCTGAGCGAATTTTGGAGGTGTGACGAAAAAAAATCTCCCCCCCCCCCCCCCCCCCCCCCCCCCATTGAGAGACTTTCCAAGAACCTGGCAAGACCCAAAAAATACAGGTCTGCCTTTTCCAAAAGTTGACAAACCTGCACTTGTGTTCCCCGCCTTATACTAAATTCTGGATCCGCCCCTGATCATGTGTGTGTCTTATTTATCCAAAGCGTGCATGAGTTCTGAAGAAAATACATTTTCATCTTGATGAAGATTAATGATATGAATATAATAATGTTCGAGTAGAATATCCATGCATAGACCTAGAGGGAGCGATTTGATCTTGCCATGTTTCTGTGGTTTAATACTCAGAGAAATTATAAAGGCCATGAAAACATAACATCCATAATTAGCGGTACATCCCCTGTAAAGGATGCAAAAATGAGAAAAAAAGAATTTGTCATTTTATTTTCAGGAGGATTATGGCCCCCTTATATGGGTCTTGGGAGGACCGACGGATTGACTTTTCCCTACTACTTCCCGCTCCCCCCATTCCATTGTCATCCCATCACCCAGCGCGAAGGAGAAGGGATTAATATAATTATACGTATTCATATTATAGTGGAAATATTTTCGTCGGACTTTTTATGTTCTTGTTGTTTTGTTTGTTGTTTTTGTTTTATTTTTTTTGTTCTTGTTGTTGTTGTTTTTTTTTTTTTTTTTTTTTTTGTTTGTTTGTTTGTTGTTGTTGTTGTTGTTGTTTTTTTTTTGTTTTTTTTGGGGGGGGCTCCTTCTTTACACCGTTGCAGCCGATATTCCTAAGTGACGTGATCTCCGACACCTCCCCTCCCCCGAATGATGTGTACATATCGGTTTAGCTGTCATATGAATTGAGCGATATACAATATAACATCTTTCCAACGGTAAGGCCATTTTCCCCAATCATGTCAATTCAGCTGGGCTTGTCTCGAATGGGTGGGGTGCGGGAGCGGGATGGGAGCGGGAACGGGCACACCCTTTCGAGACAAGCCCCCCCCCCGGTTATCTCGAATGGACGCGTTCCCAGCGAGAAGTTCAATGAACGCGCCACTTCGAGACAACCGGGGGGGGGGGGGGGGCTTTCCTCGAATGAGTGTGGTGAGTAGACTTTTGTAACAGACGTTTTAGAATTTTTTTTGAAAAATGTACTCTTGCTGGTTTTTTCGTTTTTCTTTGTCTAAGATGTAGAAAATATAAAAAAAAACGGTATCTAAAAATGCTTTTGACAAGGAAATCATTATTTGTGCAAAATAAATCGGAGAATTGAATAATTATGCATTAAAACACACGGGGAAGAAAGGGCAAGTGGCGTAGCTAGGATTGTTAATTTATTTTTATTTTTTTGGCGTGACCTGTTAAATATTGTGAAATTGTGTTACAGACATGTGCTGACATAAGCCAAGGTGTGTTTATCATCTTTCCAAAGTTAGAAACACCTTTTAATGCCACTATCATTCTATCAATACCCACTATCAAAAGTCAAAACTCACATCAAAAGGTCGTTTGTACCCGGCCCCCAACTCCCCATACCAGGGGTAGGCCTATGCTCGTAACTCCTTTTCAAAAGTGACCCCCTATTCCGGAGAAGTTGGAATTTGTTTTACCCCCTATCCGGGAAATTTTCTGAGATATTGGACCCCCTATCCAGGCAATTTAGGAAATTAACCCCCCCCCCCCACCTATCCCCGGGAGGAAACCACCAGAGTCTGCGAAAATTGACCCCTATTTACATTTTCCCGGGAATATTTTTTCATCTTGCTCATTCATCTTCCTATTTTCTTACCCACCAATAAGGGGTGGGGCGTGGCCATCTTGTGCCCCCCCCCCCCCGTAAAAAAATACGCCGCAGTGAATTAACATTCTATTCTGGACTGTCTGCCCGACCAGACCTTTGAATTTTAAATGAACATTCCATTATGAATTCATGCAACCTCATACATTCATTTGACAACCCCCGGTTATCAGTGACGGCACCGGGGGGCATGGGGGGGATTTGCCCCCCAGTCAGAAGCTTTGCCCCCCAGTTGCCCCAATAATTTTCGGAGTGAAAAAAATAAAAGGGTGGAAATTTTGCTTGTCCGCCCTTGCCCCCAACAATTTCTTTTGCCCCCCATTTGCCCCCCCCCCCCCCCACCCCACTTTAAAAATCCTGGTGCCGCCACTGCCGGTTATATTTTCTACATCTTAGACAAAACAAAAACGAAAAAACCAGCAAGAGTACATTTTTCAAAAAAAATTCTAAAACGTCTATTACAAAAGTCTACTCAACACACTCATTCGAGGAAAGCCCCCCCCCCGGTTGTCTCGAAGTGGCGCGTTCATTGAACTTCTCGCTGGGAACGCGTCCATTCGAGATAACCGGGGGGCTTGTCTCGAAAGGTGTGCCCGTTCCCGCTCCCATCCCGCTCCCATCCCGCTCCGCACCCCACCCATTCGAGACAAGCCATTCAGCTGTCATTCCTATTATTAAACAGTTATGCGACAACCACCCAAATGTGCCGTTAAGTAAATCCTAAACACTACCTAACCCTAAACCCTAAACTCCAAAGCCCCCCCCCCCCCCCCCCCTTCGCGGATCTTATTCTTATCATCTCTGAATTTGATATCCTTTTTCTTGATTTTTGCTTTTTTTGATACCATAAACGCGTAACCCGGGTTGTGCTTCAGCGAGACATAACACGTGTGTTGTTGGGCCGTATACATTGAAGCCATACATGCGCTGTGTGAACGATAACACGTGTGCCGTATATACTACTGTACATTGAAGCCATCCATGCATGCGGATATGGCCACGCTGTTCTAATTTGGCATACCTCCCCTTCACAGGTAAAGGGTATGGGTTGGACTGCATGAAGCTACAAACCCGCTACCGTACAGGTTCATACAGATATAGAGTTACATCATTGGGATGACAATGGAATGGGGGGAGCTGGAAGGGGGGGGGGGGTAGTAGGGGGGAAGTCAATCCGTCGGTCCTCCCAAGACCCATATAAGGGGGCCATAATCCCCCTGAAAATAAAAGAAAATAAAACAAATTCATTTTTTTCTCAATTGCATCCTTTACAGGGGACGTACCGCTAATTATGGATGTTACTCTGAGTATTAATAAACCACAGAAACATGGCAAGATCAAATCGCTCCCTCTAGGTCTATGCATGGATATTCTACTCGAACATTATTATATCCATATTATCAATTTTCATCAAGATTAAAAGGAATTTTCTTCAGAACTCATGCAAGCTTTGGATAAATAAGACATATTCACATGATAAGGTGCGGATCCAGAATTTAGTATAAGGCGGGGAAAACAAGTGCAGGTTTGTCAACTTTTGGAAAAGGCAGACCTGGGGGGGGGGGGGGGGGGGGGGGGGGGGGCGAGAATTTTTTTTTCGTCAGACCTAGAAAATTCGCTCAGGAGGGGGTGGTTATGGGGGTCCCTCCATAATTCTCTGACAAGCAAAAAAAAAGAAGGTTTCATTCTAAAAGGGGGCGGGGGCACAATCAACAAAAGGGCGGATCGTCTATGGTCAAAATGCATACTTTCCTGCCATTGAACGAGGGGGGGGGGTGCGGATGACACGGGCCAGAAGCACCCCCCCCCCCCCCCCGGGTCCGCCAATGTAACAAATATACGGTACGGTGATTAATCATAAACACAGCTAGCGCCCGTGGATGTCCACGGGCTGCTTCTGCTAGTCGTATAATATAATACACTAAGGATTTCGGGCTCTTTTTTTTGTTCAAATAGGCTCCTCCCCTGGCCCTTTCGGTCCCCGCCTTTTGGTACCCACGGGTGGGGAAGGGTTCTTAGGGTGGTGGGAGGCACTTCTTGAGGGCTGACGTCCCGTCCATATTTCATAAATTCATTTTTAAACATTGAATTTCTGCCAACCCATGAGCGGGTTTGTAGCTTCAGGCCCAGCCAACCCATATACCTTTCCCTGTGAAGGGGAGCTATGCCAAAGAACAGCATGGCCATATATCCGCATGGCTTCAGTGTACAGTACAGTATTATACACACGTGTTAGATCGTTCGCACGTACGTGTACAGGTCATCATACAGGTATAGAGTTACATCATTTGAAGCTTCATGGTCACACACACAGTTTAGTGTGTATGTTTCACGACGTTCGCTACCGGTAATTTGACACTTCATCAGAAAATCTGATAAGAAGAAAATTCCTTCGAAAATATTTCCATAATGATTATGAATACGTATAATGATATTAATCCTTTCTCCCTCGCCCTGGGGGTGATGGGATGACAATGGAATGGGGGGAGCTGGAGGGGGGGGGGGGGGGGGGGTAGTAGGGGGGAAGTCAATCCGTCGGTCTCCAAGACCCATATAAGGGGGCCATAATCCCCCTGAAAATAAAATGACAAATTCATTTTTTCTCATTATTGCATCCTTTACAAGGGACGTACCGCTAATTATGGATGTTACTCTGAGTATTAAAGGGAAATTAACCTCAGCGTATGAATTAGCTTATTTTGAATGGTGTAGTATATGCCTCTTATTTGATACATGCAATTTCATGTAAAAACACAGAGATATAGATATAAATCACTATTTTCAGCCAAGTTATCGTCTGCTAGCAATAATAAGGGGGCTGCCATTACTTTATGTGTACACGAAAATATTTTTCATCCCAAGTAAA
This sequence comes from Heliocidaris erythrogramma, assembly GCA_025617745.1. Taxonomy (NCBI): domain Eukaryota; kingdom Metazoa; phylum Echinodermata; class Echinoidea; order Camarodonta; family Echinometridae; genus Heliocidaris; species Heliocidaris erythrogramma. The sequence continues at coordinate 17,320,816 of CM046869.1, forward strand.
ATTTCCTTCATCGTTAACTTGTAATTGATTTTAGAGGACAAATATATATTAGATAAAGTCACATATTCTGAATGTAAGTTTAGTTTTATATATTTTTTAAAAGGTCTTATTTGTTCATAAAAAATATACTTCATAAAAAAATATACGTCAAGGACGGAGAATTGACGTCAAGGACGGAGACAATCGTAACAATACCAAAACAAAGCGAGGAATCTGCTTTACAGGATGGCTATTAGAACTCATGGGTCGTCAATTATCTAGGCCCATGGCCAATAACAATCGTAATACAATCAGAACAAAGCGACGTATCTGTTGTAAAGGTAGGCTATTATCAATGCATATGGTACCTAATGATCCGTGTCATGCACAAAATGGCAGCCTCCATGGAAAGACGTAGCAGACAATAGGTGCATCTAGAATATCACGTGGGTTAATTGTCCTTTAATAAACCACAGAAACATGGCAAGATCAAATCGCTCCCTCTAGGTCTATGCATGGATATTCTACTCGAACATTATTATATCCATATCATCAATTTTCATCAAGATTAAAAGGAATTTTCTTCAGAAGATCATGCAAGCTTTGGATAAATAAGACATATTCACATGATCAGGGGCGGATCCAGAATTTAGTATAAGGCGGGGAAAACAAGTGCAGGTTTGTCAACTTTTGGAAAAGGCAGACCTGGGGGGGGGGGGGGGGGGGGGTGGCGAGAATTTTTTTTTCGTCAGACCTAGAAAATTCGCTCAGGAGGGGGTGGTTATGGGGTCCCTCCATAATTCTCTGACAAGCAAAAAAAAGAAGGTTTCATTCTAAAAGGGGGCGGGGGCACAATCAACAAAAGGGCGGATCGTCTATTGTCAAAATGCATACTTTCCTGCCATTGAACGGGGGGGGGGGGGGGGGGGTGGGGGGGGGGGGGGTGGGGATGGCACGGGCCAGAAGCACCCCCTCCCCCTGGGTCCGCCAATGGACATGTTGTAAATACTTCTTGGTAAAAATAACTTTACCCGACTTTTTTATTTATTCACTTGATTATTGTAACAAATATACGGTACGGTGATTAATCATAAACACAGCTAGCGCCCGTGGATGTCCACGGGCTGCTTCTGCTAGTCTTATAATATAATACACTAAGGATTTCGGGCTCCTTTTTTGGTTCAAATAGGCTCCTCCCCTGGCCCTTTCGGTCCCCGCCTTTTGGTACCCACGGGTGGGGAAGGGTTCTTAGGGTGGTGGGAGGCACTTTTTGACGGCTGACGTCCCGTCCATATTTCATAAATTCATTTTTAAACATTGAATTTCCGCAGGGAGTAGGCCTAATAATTCCACCAACCCATAAAGCGGGTTTGTAGCTTCAGGCCCAGCCAACCCATATACCTTTCCCTGTGAAGGGGAGCTATGCCAAAGAACAGCATGGCCATATATCCGCATGGCTTCAGTGTACAGTACAGTATTATACACACGTGTTAGATCGTTCGCACGTACGTGTACAGGTCATTTGGCTGCCAAATGGCTGCCATTTTGTTTATGTGTACAAGAAGATTTTCTTAATGCAAATGCTCAATTGCCTTTTTCAAAATTAAAAACCCATTTGCGATTAAAAATATAGAATAGATATGTCAATTTATTTTTAAACTGAAGATTTCCTTATATATTTCTGTTGAAAATCGATATTCGCTTAATAGAAATCTATTTTCTCGATACTGGACCTATGGGACGGAGCAAATTAATTCAAATTTTATGGATGCTTCTTCCCTGAGCATCTATAGCGGCAAACTATGCATTCACCAGCTTTCGGATAATGGACTTGAAAAGTCAGAAAGCATGCTGCATATATTATGTTCTGCTCTGTTTGGCAAACCCAAGAAAATATATTTTTGTTAAGCAAAACCAGACAATTTAAAAGTATCATTATAAAGATTTAATTTTTATAATACATGTAAACACCCACTTTATATTTTCCGTCACATATGGGATTTTAGGTAATGAAGAAAATCAATTTAGGATTTGGATTCAAAATATCTTCCTGACTGGAACATTTCTCAATGGTTCATGTACAACTCCAAATCAGCAAGAAAATGGCAGCCCCATGTAAATGAGTAGGAGACGATACCGGGTGTTGGAATATCTTTATTTATACCCTTTTCTGATATCTTATTAGAAAATGATTTAGGCCAATAAGTAGGAATATATTACACCTTCCAATACTAGTAAATTTGTAATCAGGGCTTAATTCTCCTTTAAACTCTTGCAAAAGTAGGAGTAAGGTACGGGCGGATGCCACGCGCATTTTTGCCTAAAAATGCCATTTTTGTCTCAAAATTTGGAAGAATGTCAAAAATCACAATTTTTAATTTTTTAACTATAATATGTAATTCCTGATTAGGAATTTTCAAGTGATATCAGATTTATTTTTAGTTTCAAGTTATAAGCCTGATTAATATAGCCTACAATTGAAAGTTGGATATTACACACACATGTATGGCGTAATGAAACATAAAACTGTGATTTACTCAAAATAATATAGGTTGTGAAAACTACCAATATTTCAAAGTTTTTTACCCAACGTAAATTTGTCATTTTAAATGCTCTTTCTTGATTAAACATATCACCATTGGTCAAATAGAATTGGTGAGCGAAGGGAAAGAGTACGGAAAAGTACTTTGACAAAAATCTTGATTTCTTTTCACTTGTAAAATACTAAGAAAATAAGGTCTTTTACTTTTGCCCATGAATTATCACGAGTTTATATAATAACGAATATGAGACGCATGAGATAAAAGTACTGAGTCACGTGGGGTATTACAGAAATAATATTGGGACAGCTGAAAACAGTTTGGGAAATTTGAAAAAGAAAAATTTTAAATACTGTACAATGATTTGGAAAGATGTTATCATATATTATATACCACATGTGATAAAAATGAGAGCAACAAACCTCACTACATGTATAGCTCAATCTCCAAAGAAGACGAGAACGCGCATCATCTAATTCGCTGAATCATGTGAATGGAGGTCTAACAGTGAGAATTTTTATTATTAACCTATTAACGTTTCAAAACTCGTTAAATGCTCAAATCATTGGAGCTTACATGTGGACTACATAATATTTCAAGAAAGTCATGTGATTATCGAATATTTACTTGAAGATCCCCCCCCCCCCCTCATTTAAGTGTAATGATGACTGTTAAAGACACAAGTATGAATATGATTGTTTACATGGAACAAGCTATTCTGGTGGTTGGTTTGTCTATATGGATAAATATATATTTTCATAATAACCATATCTTACTAAATTAAATTAATATACATCCGAAAATTGTATTGCTTTTTTTCTGTTAATTGAGATAATCAGTGAAGTAAAATGGACTATAAATTATGTAAGAAAACCGTATTTTTGGTCAGCATTTGTTCATTACTTAACCTGAATACTTGTTCATCGTTCATTCCGTTATTCGTTTCGATAAACATCATTGTATTTTAAGAGTTTTCCTTTTCTAGTGTGGGAGGGCAAATACAAAGACAAGGACTTTGATTTTGCAAAAGAGACAGCCAAATCATGTAACTTAGAAGAACAAAAGAAAGGACTTAAACCAGTAGGTCCTGAATAAAGGTCTATATATTATTTTTATATTATATAATGGGGCCATAATCCCCCTGAAAAGAAAATGACAATAAATCTCTTTCTCATTTTTGCATTCTTTACAAGGGACCTAACGCTAATTATGCATGTTATGTTTTCATGGCCTTAATTTCTCTGAGTATTAAACCACGAAAACATGGCAACCACAATCAAATCGCTCCCTCTAGCTTTATGCATAGATATATACTCACTGTCGTAGACAGGCGACACAGGGGGCCATGACCCCTCCTATTCAGCACTTTAAAAAAAGTGGGGGAAGTGGGATGCTCCCTCCCTGCACCCATACCTATTACAGTGCAGTATTACGTCCAAATAACTAAAGAGCAGTCCGGACGTTGAAATAACTTTCCTCCTACAAAAAGTGCTACGAGCCGTTATATTTCTCTCAAATTTGCTCAATGTGCTCACATCCGCCCCCTAAAATGAAATCCTGGTTATGCCGTTGGATCCTTCACGTCTGCCCCTATTGAAAATCCTTGCTACGCATGTGGATATACTACTGTAATTATATCCATGCTCTATGTGCGAGATTCCCGGGTGTAAATGAGACCGTGTGTCATCCACAGGCCACATGGCCGACGTAACATAAATAGCATCATCATTTTTATTCACTTTATTATTGTGACAAATATACGATACGGTGATTAATCATAAACACAGCTAGCGTCAGATGTCCACGGGCTGCTTCTGCTATTCTTAAATAGCTTAAAGGGTTCAAAATTTGAAAAAATAAAGATGTAATTGCTTTGCTCGCTATAATTATCATGTAAGTTTCATATGATTCCTGCTAAATATTGCGCCCCCAATATAGGATAAAGTGTATAAAACAGCATTTGCGAAGGTTAACTTTTGAAAGAAATCTCAACTTCAGGTACCCTTGCTGAATTTTTTCGACTCTTTCTTAAGCCTGGTTTTCGTTAGTTTTGATCCCGATTGTAGAAGTGAGTGAACAGAAAACCTGCGTAGTGACCCGATGAGTACAGGTCGAAAAGCTTCGTCACTATGAATTTGTTAAATGTTATCTTTAAGAAAACCGTTTATCAATGTATAAAATTCGAGCTTCTCTACCGCTCAATTGCGGTAAGTAAAATGCACAAGAAATTGCGTTTTTTTAAGGGTTAAAATTGAAAAATTTGCATCTTGGTCGCTTTGCTCACTCGATTGTACAACAACGTAGATCAGTTTTTTTTTTTTTTTTTTTTTTGTTTGTTTGTTTGTTTGTTTGTTGTTTGTTTTTTTTTTTTTTTTTGGGGGGGGGGGGGGGGGGCGTCGTAACTTCATTGTTTGCCCCGGACCCATATCCGACTAGATACGCCACTGGCTTCGCTCCCTCGCCGGTCATCCCCCAATCCTGAAGAGGATCGATGAAGGGCAAATAATATGTGTGTCGGAAGAAGTTGGGAAAATGTATATAAGTGCCTACAGCTAAAATAGAAGATCGAAAGATAAAAAAGCGTCATTCCCCGAAGATTATATTCCGTGATGTACTAAAATTTAAACGGAAGCTGGGGTTTAAGATTTTTGTCTAAAGTAGAGTTTAAAGGGGGATTCACACCAAACACGACACACGACAAACGACACGACAGCACGACATGCTACACGATAAACGGCAAAAAAAAAACAGTGCACACCGCTCACGACATTCGCTAAAAAGTCGTGCTGGGAGAGAGGGTGATGTCGTCTTTGATGATGAGAATGTCGTGATAGAATTCATTTCAAATTCATCATTATAGTCATCAAAATAATTTTAAAGATAAGACGGAAGTTTTATATTTTTAAATCTTGAAATCATTTATGCTTTATTTGGATGTTCTAAAGTTGTTAAATTGGTCATGTGACTATGTTGAAGAATTACAAAAGTTATATTTGCTGTTGTTTATTCGGAATAATCACAGCTAGGTTTTCTTTCTTCATTAATAGGCCTACATAAAATTGATGATCTTTGTTGTCTATTCGGAATAATTCAAGCAATTTTCCGGGGGGGGGGGGGGTGGAACTAAAAAACAATTATTTTTTTTGCCATACCTCCAAAATTCGCTCAGTGGGGGGCGGGGAAGGAGGGTCCAGTTCCTCTCCATAATTCTCTGACAAGCAAAAAAAAAAGGGTTTTCGTTCTAAAATGGGAGGGGGCACAATGCATATTTTTCTTTCAAAAGAGGGGGCACGGGCCGAATGTGCCCTTCCCCTTAAATCCGCCACTGCTTTGGAACATAAATTTGGTGTGAAAATGGTGGTATTCTCCGCGGCACACACCCATCGCACACTATATGGGGAGGGGGCATTTTTGTCTTATACACTCACTCTTTACCATATTTTATGCACAAAATGACCAGAAAAATATATTTTCTTAACTGAAAATAGTTGAGCAGGCTTATATATTTTATATGGATTTTGGGTACCTCCAAACATTAGGAAAGTACTTGAATTTCTTGGTGGACTAACGGAAATTTTTGTTTTCTTTTTCTATAATTATAAGTTATCTCAAACTCATGGTCACTTCCTATGTGTTTATATTTTAAATATTTCAGTGTATGACGGAACAACTTTTTATTGTAAAAATCCAACAGTGTTAAACTTTTTACGTGGTTGCAATAAATAAATAAATAAATTTTAAAAAAATCTGCTGATATTTCTCAACAAAGCAAAAGCTTTACCCCATATTACGGTACATCTTAAAATGACTCAAAGAACCTATTTTCAGAGTCTCATTAAAAAAAAACCCACAACATACTTTTAAATGTAATTCCCACCCCCTCTCTCTCGCTCTCTCTCTACCCCACCCCCCCTCTCTCTCTCCATGTCCCTCCCTCTCTCTTTCAAAATTTTTAACAAGTTCAGTGCCTATTGTATTCTGTTTGAGAGCTGAAAAAACTGTAATTGGACGATACAAACAATACAAAAACCAATATTTAAAAGACTAATAAAGGGATTTAATACTGTAATTCAAATCTTTAATGGGATAAATTACTACAAGCACCTTTAACAAATAGACCAATATGGATTCCCTTAAATAGTACATTAAAAAAATCATGCAAATATGAAACCAAATAAACTAAATATCTCATCAATTATGGTCAATTACAGTGCGAGTTGTGTGGGTTGTGTGTCTGCTGGGACGGACAAGCCATAGTATTTGTCCGACCTAGCGGCACTTGATGTGTGCGATTCGTGTTCCGACTGCCGGAGCGCGATTGTTCGTGGCGGGCGGGTGGGTCGTCCATGTCCGAGCGCTTTACGTGGACGTCAAAAAAGAAACTCTATGCCTTCGTACCAATTTAAGCATGTATACTATTGAGTAACTGAAATTATACTTAAATTATAATATTTCCCTTAATATAAAACTTAAACTGATATACCTGAATACATAATAATAACTATAACTAGAAATTAATTCGTCATGAGGACGAATTAGGTGGTCTGTCTTTCAATTTGTACGATCATGATTGTAATCAGGATGATCATAATAATGGGGAAGTACTAAACTGAAGATGGGAAGTCAAGAATGCCACAAATGGAGATGCTTTTTCAGGACATGAAACGGTCATGGTAAAATGAATATGGTGATGATGATGATAATGGTGATGATGATGATGTAATGATGATTATGATGGTGATGATAGTCATGATAATGAAGGGGATAATGATGAAGATTGATGATGTGATAATGGTGATGATTATGGTGATGGTGATTATGAAGATGATTGATGATATAATGATGATGGTGATAATGATGATAATGATTGGGATAATGGTGATAGACATGACTGCAATGACAGTGACCTTAACCATGCCAAATATGAAAGAGAAATCACATTTCGTTATGAAGATATACGACCATAAGTTGATTTGTACAAAATGGCGCCTAGATGATGTCACGTAACCTGATGACTTGAAAAAGATGTGGGGAACTTGAGCTTATTAGGACGATGACTGACAAAAATTTGAAGATAATTGTGTAAGCCAATTTTGAGAAATTGTTCATTTCGAATAGGACTAATGATATTGCAGGATAACTTTAATACACTTCAGGGAATCAGATTTTCCATAGGGTTATACATAAACTACTGCACACTACTTTCTAATAGACATAACATGCAAAATAAGGCATTTGATCAAAAATTGGAGACCACACTTATAAAAGTTTATAGTCTCAGCTATAACATACTAAAATCTGGAAGAAAATAGACCCAAAAACAACTGAGATACAGCTCAGAGAACAATGTCATGTAGATTCATGATTTAAAAAAAATCATCTTCCATAGACATAACACGCAAATAGGGAAATTCTGACATGGCATCTTTAATTGAAAATTTCACTATAATGGACGTCATCCAAAATGAAAAATGGTTTTGTAGGAAATTGCCTCAGCTACAACATATAAAATCTGGGCGAAAAAACGACCAATATTTACGAATCTACAGCCAAATTTGTATAAATGTGATGACGTCAAACATGAAAAATGGAAATTTTGAATTCTGGCGCCATTTTGATGACGTTAAATGTTTATCAGGGTCAAATGATACATGAAATGACATTCATGATTCATACCTACCTGATGATGATGGGGGGGGGGGGGGGGGGGGTTCAACGGGCTATCTAACGAGCTACAGTGAAATTTGTATAGGCATGTTTTTTCCCATATATGGCCTATAGTGAGGGATCACGCCCGCGCGTGCTGCAACTTTGACGGACGATAATTTCCTTATTAATTGTCGTAGAATGATAGAAAAGGTATCAAATTGCTCAGAATTTTGTGTTCTATGAGGGTGCACAAGAAAAAACGGCCATTTTGGGCTCCGTCATGGTGGAATTCGGGAGGAAAACGTGCACGCACCCGTGTACGCGCGCAAATTTTTGAAATGCTCAAAATGACCTGAAACGTGTGCAGACTTGATCCTACGTGATTTTGAGCATTTTTAAATTTTGACGCGCGCGTACGCGCACGTCCTGACCTTTAAATGACCTGTGAGGACATGACTTGATGACCCGTCATGTGAACTTCATGTGATGTGAATATAGTTGATTTTGATGATCGATTATGATGATATAATCGATCTTGTAAATTTACAAAATGGTGTCTTGATGACGTCACGATGACATGATGACCTTGTGCTTTTCACAGTCAAGTTTTCGTACAAAATTTTATGGCTGTGCCAAATTTCAAAAAGATTCAAGATTTAGTTTTTAAGTATTGGGCCTAGCAAAAAATGGTGGTTTTGGTGGTTTTTTGAGAATTAATATGAAATTTCCGTTTTTCTCCGTTTTTTCATTTGTCAATGGGAGGAAAATAAGGAAAAATGTGAAGAATCTTTAAATTGGAAGTAAAATGGTCCAACATTTCCTCCAAAGTTCAACCATTTTTTTCGTTGTAGATGCCAGGATGGAGGAGCTATTAAGGAAAGATGGACAAGAAAACGACGTCTACACTTAAAAAAAAAAAAAAAATAAAAATAAAAAAAATAATTGAGCTACGAATGTGTTTTTTTTGTGTGCATGATGTTTGGTGAAGATGTGATGATTGTGGAAAGATTCAGCAAGATCGACCAACTTGTTTAGGCGTTATCGGGCATTTATCACCAAAAATTCACTTAATGAAGCCTGGATGACGTCATAATGACGTCGTGAACTTGATTTTTTTACTGTGAACTCTTCCTATCAGGTCTCATGACTGTGTCGAATTTGAAAAAGATTCAAGGTTTCGTTTTCGAGTTATTTTCCCCGTTAAAAAAGGGGGGGGGGGGGGTCCAAAAGACAATAAATGATTTTAAAAAAAAAACTATTTGAGCGACGAATGTGCCTTTTTGTGTGCATGATGTTTGGTGAAGATGTGATGATTGTGGAAAGATTCAGCAAGATCGACCAACTTGTTTAGGCGTTATCGGGCATTTATCACCAAAATTCACTTAATGAAGCCTGGATGACGTCATAATGACGTCGTGAACTTGTTTTTTTTACTGTGAACTCTTCCTATCAGGTCTCATGACTGTGTCGAATTTGAAAAAGATTCAAGGTTTCGTTTTCGAGTTATTTTCCCCGTAAAAAGGGGGGGGGGGGGGTCCAAAAGACAATAAATGATTTAAAAAAAAAAAACTATTTGAGCTACGAATGTGCCTTTTTGTGTGCATGATGTTTGGTCAAGATGTGATGATTGTGGAAAGATTCAGCAAGATCGACCAACTTGTTTAGGCGTTATCGGGCATTTATCACCAAAAAATTCACTTAATGAAGCATGGATGACGTCATAATGACGTCGTGAACTTGATTTTTTTACTGTGTAACTCTTCCTATCAGGTCTCATGACTGTGTCGAATTTGAAAAAGATTCAAGGTTTCGTTTTCGAGTTATTTTCCCCGTAAAAGGGGGGGGGGGGGGGGGGGTCCAAAAGACAATAAATGATTTTTAAAAAAAAAACTATTTGAGCTACGAATGTGCCTTTTTGTGTGCATGATGTTTGGTCAAGATGTGATGATTGTGGAAAGATTCAGCAAGATCGACAACTTGTTTAGGCGTTATCGGGCATTTATCACCAAAAATCACTTAATGAAGCATGGATGACGTCATAATGTCGTCGTGAACTTGATTTTTTTACTGTGAACTCTTCCTATCAGGTCTCATGACTGTGTCGAATTTGAAAAAGATTCAAGGTTTCGTTTTCGAGTTATTTTTCCCGTAAAAAGGGGGGGGGGGGGTCCAAAAGACAATAAATGATTTAAAAAAAAAAACTATTTGAGCGACGAATGTGCCTTTTTGTGTGCATGATGTTTGGTGAAGATGTGATGATTGTGGAAAGATTCAGCAAGATCGACCAACTTGTTTAGGCGTTATCGGGCATTTATCACCAAAAATTCACTTAATGAAGCTTGGATGACGTCATAATGACGTCGTGAACTTGATTTTTTTACTGTGAACTCTTCCTATCAGGTCTCATGACTGTGTCGAATTTGAAAAAGATTCAAGGTTTCGTTTTTCGAGTTATTTTCCCCGTAAAAAAGGGGGGGGGGGGGGGGGTCCAAAAGACAATAAATGATTTAAAAATAAAAAAACTATTTGAGCGACGAATGTGCCTTTTTGTGTGCATGATGTTTGGTTGAAGATGTGATGATGTGGAAAGATTCAGCAAGATCGACCAACTTGTTTAGGCGTTATCGGGCATTTATCACAAAAATTCACTTAATGAAGCTGGATGACGTCATAATGACGTCGTGAACTTGATTTTTTTACTGTGAACTCTTCCTATCAGGTCTCATGACTGTGTCGAATTTGAAAAAGATTCAAGGTTTCGTTTTCGAGTTATTTTCCCCGTAAAAAGGGGGGGGGGGGGGGGTCAAAAGACAATAAATGATTTAAAAAAAAAAAAACTATTTGAGCGACGAATGTGCCTTTTTGTGTGCATGATGTTTGGTGAAGATGTGATGATTGTGGAAAGATTCAGCAAGATCGACAACTTGTTTAGGCGTTATCGGGCATTTATCACCAAAAATTCACTTAATGAAGCATGGATGACGTCATAATGACGTCGTGAACTTGATTTTTTTTCTGTGAACTCTTCCTATCAGGTCTCATGACTGTGTCGAATTTGAAAAAAGATTCAAGGTTTCGTTTTCGAGTTATTTTCCCCGTATAAAAAGGGGGGGGGGGGGGTCCAAAAGACAATAAATGATTTTAAAAAAAAAAAACTATTTGAGCGACGAATGTGCATTTTTGTGTGCATGATGTTTGGTGAAGATGTGATGATTGTGGAAAGATTCAGCAAGATCGACCAACTTGTTTAGGCGTTATCGGGCATTTATCACCAAAAATTCACTTAATGAAGCATGGATGACGTCATATGACGTCGTGAACTTGATTTTTTTACTGTGAACTCTTCCTATCAGGTCTCATGACTGTGTCGAATTTGATAAAAAGATTCAAGGTTTCGTTTTCGAGTTATTTTCCCGTAAAAAGGGGGGGGGGGGGGGGTCCAAAAGACAATAAATGATTTAAAAAAAAAAACTATTTGAGCGACGAATGTGCCCTTTTTTGTGTGCATGATGTTTGGTGAAGATGTGATGATTGTGGAAAGATTCAGCAAGTCGACCAATTTGTTAGGCGTTATCGGGCATTTATCACCAAAATTCACTTAATGAAGCATGGATGACGTCATAATGACGTCGTGAACTTGATTTTTTTACTGTGAACTCTTCCTATCAGGTCTCATGACTGTGTCGAATTTGAAAAAAGATTCAAGGTTTCGTTTTCGAGTTATTTTCCCCGTAAATAGGGGGGGGGGGGTCCAAAAGACAATAAATGATTTAAAAAAAAAAAACTATTTGAGCGACGAATGTGCCTTTTTGTGTGCATGATGTTTGGTGAAGATGTGATGATTGTGGAAAGATTCAGCAAGATCGACCAACTTGTTTAGGCGTTATCGGGCATTTATCACCAAAAATTCACTTAATGAAGCATGGATGACGTCATAATGACGTCGTGAACTTGATTTTTTTACTGTGAACTCTTCCTATCAGGTCTCATGACTGTGTCGAATTTGAAAAAGATTCAAGGTTTCGTTTTCGAGTTATTTTCCCGTAAAAAGGGGGGGGGGGGGTCCAAAGACAATAAATGATTTAAAAAAAAAAACTATTTGAGCGGACGAATGTGCCTTTTTGTGTGCATGATGTTTGGTGAAGATGTGATGATTGTGGAAAGATTCAGCAAGATCGACCAACTTGTTTAGGCGTTATCGGGCATTTATCACCAAAAATTCACTTAATGAAGCATGGATGACGTCATAATGACGTCGTGTGAACTTGATTTTTTTACTGTGAACTCTTCCTATCAGGTCTCATGACTGTGTCGAATTTGAAAAAGATTCAAGGTTTCGTTTTCGAGTTATTTTCCCCGTAAAAAGGGGGGGGGGGGGGTCCAAAGACAATAAATGATTTTTAAAAAAAAAAAACTATTTGAGCGACGAATGTGCCTTTTTGTGTGCATGATGTTTGGTGAAGATGTGATGATTGTGGAAAGATTCAGCAAGATCGACAACTTGTTTAGGCGTTATCGGGCATTTATCACCAAAAATTCACTTAATGAAGCATGGATGACGTCATAATGACGTCGTGAACTTGATTTTTTTTACTGTGAACTCTTCCTATCAGGTCTCATGACTGTGTCGAATTTGAAAAGATTCAAGGTTTCGTTTTCGAGTTATTTTCCCGTTAAAAAAAAGGGGGGGGGGGGGTTCCAAAGACAATAAATGATTTAAAAAAAAAAACTATTTGAGCGACGAATGTGCCTTTTTGTGTGCATGATGTTTGGTGAAGATGTGATGATTGTGGAAGATTCAGCAAGATCGACCAACTTGTTTAGGCGTTATCGGGCATTTTCACCAAAATTCACTTAATGAAGCATGGATGACGTCATATGACGTCGTCGTGAACTTGATTTTTTTTACTGTGAACTTTCCTATCAGGTCTCATGACTGTGTCGAATTTGAAAAAGATTCAAGGTTTCGTTTTCGAGTTATTTTCCCCGTAAAAAAGGGGGGGGGGGGTCAAAAAGACAATAAATGATTTAAAAAAAAAAAACTATTTGAGCGACGAATGTGCCTTTTTGTGTGCATGATGTTTGGTGAAGATGTGATGATTGTGGAAAGATTCAGCAAGATCGACCAAACTTGTTTAGGCGTTATCGGGCATTTTTCACCAAAAATTCACTTAATGAAGCATGGATGACGTCATAATGACGTCGTGAACTTGATTTTTTTACTGTGAACTCTTCCTATCAGGTCTCATGACTGTGTCGAATTTGAAAAAGATTCAAGGTTTCGTTTTCGAGTTATTTTCCCGTAAAAAGGGGGGGGGGGGGGGTCCAAAGACAATAAATGATTAAAAAAAAAAAAAACTATTTGAGCGACGAATGTGCCTTTTTGTGTGCATGATGTTTGGTGAAGATGTGATGATTGTGGAAAGATTCAGCAAGATCGACCAACTTGTTTAGGCGTTATCGGGCATTTATCACCAAAAATTCACTTAATGAAGCATGGATGACGTCATAATGACGTCGTGAACTTGATTTTTTTACTGTGAACTCTTCCTATCAGGTCTCATGACTGTGTCGAATTTGAAAAGATTCAAGGTTTCGTTTTCGAGTTATTTTCCCCGTAAAAAGGGGGGGGGGGGGGGTCCAAAAGACAATAAATGATTTAAAAAAAAAAAACTATTTGAGCGACGAATGTGCCTTTTTGTGTGCATGATGTTTGGTGAAGATGTGATGATTGTGGAAAGATTCAGCAAGATCGACAACTTGTTTAGGCGTTATCGGGCATTTATCACCAAAATTTCACTTAATGAAGCATGGATGATTCATAATGACGTCGTGAACTTGATTTTTTTTACTGTGAACTCTTCCTATCAGGGCTCATGACTGTGTCGAATTTGAAAAAGATTCAAGGTTTCGTTTTCGAGTTATTTTTTCCCGAAAAGGGGGGGGGGGGTCAAAAGACAATAAATGATTTAAAAAAAAAAACTTTTTGAGCGACGAATGTGCCTTTTTGTGTGCATGATGTTTGGTGAAGATGTGATGATTGTGGAAAGATTCAGCAAGATCGACCAACTTGTTTAGGCGTTATCGGGCATTTATCACCAAAAATTCACTTAATGAAGCATGGATGACGTCATAATGACGTCGTGAACTTGATTTTTTTACTGTGAACTCTTCCTATCAGGTCTCATGACTGTGTCGAATTTGAAAAAGATTCAAGGTTTCGTTTTCGAGTTATTTTCCCCGTAAAAAGGGGGGGGGGGTCAAAAGACAATAAATGATTTAAAAAAAAAAAAACTATTTGAGCGACGAATGTGCCTTTTTGTGTGCATGATGTTTGGTGAAGATGTGATGATTGTGGAAAGATTCAGCAAGATCGACCAACTTGTTTAGGCGTTATCGGGCATTTATCACCAAAAATTCACTTAATGAAGCATGGATGACGTCATAATGACGTCGTGAACTTGATTTTTTATTTTTTTTACTGTGAACTCTTCCTATCAGGTCTCATGACTGTGTCGAATTTGAAAAAGATTCAAGGTTTCGTTTTCGAGTTATTTTCCCCGTAAAAAGGGGGGGGGGGGGGGGGGGTCCAAAAGACAATAAATGATTTAAAAAAAAAACTATTTGAGCGACGAATGTGCCTTTTTGTGTGCATGATGTTTGGTGAAGATGTGATGATTGTGGAAAGATTCAGCAAGATCGACCAACTTGTTTAGGCGTTATCGGGCATTTATCACCAAAAATTCACTTAATGAAGCATGGATGACGTCATAATGACGTCGTGAACTTGATTTTTTTACTGTGAACTCTTCCTATCAGGTCTCATGGACTGTGTCGAATTTGAAAAGATTCAAGGTTTCGTTTTCGAGTTATTTTCCCCGTAAAAAAGGGGGGGGGGGGGGTCAAAAGACAATAAATGATTTAAAAAAAAAAAACTATTTGAGCGACGAATGTGCCTTTTTGTGTGCATGATGTTTGGTGAAGATGTGATGATTGTGGAAAGATTCAGCAAGATCGACCAACTTGTTTAGGCGTTATCGGGCATTTATCACCAAAAATTCACTTAATGAAGCATGGATGACGTCATAATGACGTCGTGAACTTGATTTTTTTACTGTGAACTCTTCCTATCAGGTCTCATGACTGTGTCGAATTTGAAAAAAGATTCAAGGTTTCGTTTTCGAGTTATTTTCCCCGTAAAAAGGGGGGGGGGGTCCAAAAGACAATAAATGATTTAAAAAAAAAAAACTATTTGAGCGACGAATGTGCCTTTTTGTGTGCATGATGTTTGGTGAAGATGTGATGATTGTGTGGAAAGATCAGCAAGATCGACCAACTTGTTTAGGCGTTATCGGGCATTTATCACCAAAAATTCACTTAATGAAGCATGGATGACGTCATAATGACGTCGTGAACTTGATTTTTTTACTGTGAACTCTTCTATCAGGTCTCATGACTGTGTCGAATTTGAAAAAAGATTCAAGGTTTCGTTTTCGAGTTATTTTCCCCGTAAAAAGGGGGGGGGGGGGGGTCCAAAAGACAATAAATGATTTTAAAAAAAAAAACTATTTGAGCGACGAATGTGCCTTTTTGTGTGCATGATGTTTGGTCAAGATGTGATGATTGTGGAAAGATTCAGCAAGATCGACCAACTTGTTTAGGCGTTATCGGGCATTTATCACCAAAAATTCACTTAATGAAGCATGGATGACGTCATAATGACGTCGTGAACTTGATTTTTTTACTGTGAACTCTTCCTATCAGGTCTCATGACTGTGTCGAATTTGAAAAAGATTCAAGGTTTCGTTTTCGAGTTATTTTCCCCGTAAAAAGGGGGGGGGGGGGTCCAAAAGACAATAAATGATTTAAAAAAAAAAAACTATTTGAGCTACGAATGTGCCTTTTTGTGTGCATGATGTTTGGTGAAGATGTGATGATTGTGGAAAGATTCAGCAAGATCGACCAACTTGTTTAGGCGTTATCGGGCATTTATCACCAAAAATTCACTTAATGAAGCCTGGATGACGTCATAATGACGTCGTGAACTTGTTTTTTTTACTGTGAACTCTTCCTATCAGGTCTCATGACTGTGTCGAATTTGAAAAAGATTCAAGGTTTCGTTTTCGAGTTATTTTCCCCGTAAAAAGGGGGGGGGGGGGGTCCAAAAGACAATAAATGATTTAAAAAAAAAAACTATTTGAGCTACGAATGTGCCTTTTTGTGTGCATGATGTTTGGTCAAGATGTGATGATTGTGGAAAGATTCAGCAAGATCGACCAACTTGTTTAGGCGTTATCGGGCATTTATCACCAAAAATTCACTTAATGAAGCCTGGATGACGTCATAATGACGTCGTGAACTTGATTTTTTTACTGTGAACTCTTCCTATCAGGTCTCATGACTGTGTCGAATTTGAAAAAGATTCAAGGTTTCGTTTTCGAGTTATTTTCCCCGTAAAAAGGGGGGGGGGGGGTCCAAAAGACAATAAATGATTTTAAAAAAAAAAACTATTTGAGCGACGAATGTGCCTTTTTGTGTGCATGATGTTTGGTCAAGATGTGATGATTGTGGAAAGATTCAGCAAGATCGACCAACTTGTTTAGGCGTTATCGGGCATTTATCACCAAAAATTCACTTAATGAAGCATGGATGACGTCATAATGACGTCGTGAACTTGATTTTTTTACTGTGAACTCTTCCTATCAGGTCTCATGACTGTGTCGAATTTGAAAAAGATTCAAGGTTTCGTTTTCGAGTTATTTTCCCCGTAAAAAGGGGGGGGGGGGGGGGTCCAAAAGACAATAAATGATTTAAAAAAAAAAAACTATTTGAGCGACGAATGTGCCTTTTTGTGTGCATGATGTTTGGTGAAGATGTGATGATTGTGGAAAGATTCAGCAAGATCGACCAACTTGTTTAGGCGTTATCGGGCATTTATCACCAAAAATTCACTTAATGAAGCCTGGATGACGTCATAATGACGTCGTGAACTTGATTTTTTTACTGTGAACTCTTCCTATCAGGTCTCATGACTGTGTCGAATTTGAAAAAGATTCAAGGTTTCGTTTTCGAGTTATTTTCCCCGTAAAAAGGGGGGGGGGGGGTCCAAAAGACAATAAATGATTTTTAAAAAAAAAAACTATTTGAGCGACGAATGTGCCTTTTTGTGTGCATGATGTTTGGTGAAGATGTGATGATTGTGGAAAGATTCAGCAAGATCGACCAACTTGTTTAGGCGTTATCGGGCATTTATCACCAAAAATTCACTTAATGAAGCCTGGATGACGTCATAATGACGTCGTGAACTTGTTTTTTTTACTGTGAACTCTTCCTATCAGGTCTCATGACTGTGTCGAATTTGAAAAAGATTCAAGGTTTCGTTTTCGAGTTATTTTCCCCGTAAAAAGGGGGGGGGGGGGGTCCAAAAGACAATAAATGATTTAAAAAAAAAAAACTATTTGAGCTACGAATGTGCCTTTTTGTGTGCATGATGTTTGGTCAAGATGTGATGATTGTGGAAAGATTCAGCAAGATCGACCAACTTGTTTAGGCGTTATCGGGCATTTATCACCAAAAATTCACTTAATGAAGCCTGGATGACGTCATAATGACGTCGTGAACTTGTTTTTTTTACTGTGAACTCTTCCTATCAGGTCTCATGACTGTGTCGAATTTGAAAAAGATTCAAGGTTTCGTTTTCGAGTTATTTTCCCCGTAAAAAGGGGGGGGGGGGGTCCAAAAGACAATAAATGATTTAAAAAAAAAAACTATTTGAGCTACGAATGTGCCTTTTTGTGTGCATGATGTTTGGTCAAGATGTGATGATTGTGGAAAGATTCAGCAAGATCGACCAACTTGTTTAGGCGTTATCGGGCATTTATCACCAAAAATTCACTTAATGAAGCCTGGATGACGTCATAATGACGTCGTGAACTTGTTTTTTTTACTGTGAACTCTTCCTATCAGGTCTCATGACTGTGTCGAATTTGAAAAAGATTCAAGGTTTCGTTTTCGAGTTATTTTCCCCGTAAAAAAGGGGGGGGGGGGGTCCAAAAGACAATAAATGATTTTAAAAAAAAAAAACTATTTGAGCGACGAATGTGCCTTTTTGTGTGCATGATGTTTGGTGAAGATGTGATGATTGTGGAAAGATTCAGCAAGATCGACCAACTTGTTTAGGCGTTATCGGGCATTTATCACCAAAAATTCACTTAATGAAGCATGGATGACGTCATAATGACGTCGTGAACTTGTTTTTTTTACTGTGAACTCTTCCTATCAGGTCTCATGACTGTGTCGAATTTGAAAAAGATTCAAGGTTTCGTTTTCGAGTTATTTTCCCCGTAAAAAGGGGGGGGGGGGGTCCAAAAGACAATAAATGATTTAAAAAAAAAAAACTATTTGAGCGACGAATGTGCCTTTTTGTGTGCATGATGTTTGGTGAAGATGTGATGATTGTGGAAAGATTCAGCAAGATCGACCAACTTGTTTAGGCGTTATCGGGCATTTATCACCAAAAATTCACTTAATGAAGCATGGATGACGTCATAATGACGTCGTGAACTTGATTTTTTTACTGTGAACTCTTCTATCAGGTCTCATGACTGTGTCGAATTTGAAAAAGATTCAAGGTTTCGTTTTCGAGTTATTTTCCCCGTAAAAAGGGGGGGGGGGTCCAAAAGACAATAAATGATTTTAAAAAAAAAAAACTATTTGAGCTACGAATGTGCCTTTTTGTGTGCATGATGTTTGGTGAAGATGTGATGATTGTGGAAAGATTCAGCAAGATCGACCAACTTGTTTAGGCGTTATCGGGCATTTATCACCAAAAATTCACTTAATGAAGCATGGATGACGTCATAATGACGTCGTGAACTTGTTTTTTTTACTGTGAACTCTTCCTATCAGGTCTCATGACTGTGTCGAATTTGAAAAAGATTCAAGGTTTCGTTTTCGAGTTATTTTCCCCGTAAAAAGGGGGGGGGGGGGTCCACCAAAAGACAATAAATGATTTAAAAAAAAAAAACTATTTGAGCGACGAATGTGCCTTTTTGTGTGCATGATGTTTGGTGAAGATGTGATGATTGTGGAAAGATTCAGCAAGATCGACCAACTTGTTTAGGCGTTATCGGGCATTTATCACCAAAAATTCACTTAATGAAGCATGGATGACGTCATAATGACGTCGTGAACTTGATTTTTTTACTGTGAACTCTTCCTATCAGGTCTCATGACTGTGTCGAATTTGAAAAGATTCAAGGTTTCGTTTTCGAGTTATTTTCCCCGTAAAAGGGGGGGGGGGGGGGGTCCAAAAGACAATAAATGATTTAAAAAAAAAAACTATTTGAGCGACGAATGTGCCTTTTTGTGTGCATGATGTTTGGTGAAGATGTGATGATTGTGGAAAGATTCAGCAAGATCGACCAACTTGTTTAGGCGTTATCGGGCATTTATCACCAAAAATTCACTTAATGAAGCATGGATGACGTCATAATGACGTCGTGAACTTGATTTTTTTACTGTGAACTCTTCCTATCAGGTCTCATGACTGTGTCGAATTTGAAAAAGATTCAAGGTTTCGTTTTCGAGTTATTTTCCCCGTAAAAAAGGGGGGGGGGGGGGGTCCAAAAGACAATAAATGATTTAAAAAAAAAAAACTATTTGAGCGACGAATGTGCCTTTTTGTGTGCATGATGTTTGGTGAAGATGTGATGATTGTGGAAAGATTCAGCAAGATCGACCAACTTGTTTAGGCGTTATCGGGCATTTATCACCAAAAATTCACTTAATGAAGCATGGATGACGTCATAATGACGTCGTGAACTTGATTTTTTTACTGTGAACTCTTCCTATCAGGTCTCATGACTGTGTCGATTTGAAAAAGATTCAAGGTTTCGTTTTCGAGTTATTTTCCCCGTAAAAAGGGGGGGGGGGGGGGTCCAAAAGACAATAAATGATTTTTAAAAAAAAAACTATTTGAGCTACGAATGTGCCTTTTTGTGTGCATGATGTTTGGTCAAGATGTGATGATTGTGGAAAGATTCAGCAAGATCGACCAACTTGTTTAGGCGTTATCGGGCATTTATCACCAAAAATTCACTTAATGAAGCATGGATGACGTCATAATGACGTCGTGAACTTGATTTTTTTACTGTGAACTCTTCCTATCAGGTCTCATGACTGTGTCGAATTTGAAAAAGATTCAAGGTTTCGTTTTCGAGTTATTTTCCCCGTAAAAAAGGGGGGGGGGGGGTCCAAAAGACAATAAATGATTTTAAAAAAAAAAACTATTTGAGCGACGAATGTGCCTTTTTGTGTGCATGATGTTTGGTGAAGATGTGATGATTGTGGAAAGATTCAGCAAGATCGACCAACTTGTTTAGGCGTTATCGGGCATTTATCACCAAAAATTCACTTAATGAAGCATGGATGACGTCATAATGACGTCGTGAACTTGTTTTTTTTACTGTGAACTCTTCCTATCAGGTCTCATGACTGTGTCGAATTTGAAAAAGATTCAAGGTTTCGTTTTCGAGTTATTTTCCCCGTAAAAAGAGGGGGGGGGGGGGTCCAAAAGACAATAAAATGATTTTAAAAAAAAAAAACTATTTGAGCGACGAATGTGCCTTTTTGTGTGCATGATGTTTGGTGAAGATGTGATGATTGTGGAAAGATTCAGCAAGATCGACCAACTTGTTTAGGCGTTATCGGGCATTTATCACCAAAAATTCACTTAATGAAGCATGGATGACGTCATAATGACGTCGTGAACTTGATTTTTTTACTGTGAACTCTTCCTATCAGGTCTCATGACTGTGTCGAATTTGAAAAAGATTCAAGGTTTCGTTTTCGAGTTATTTTCCCGTAAAAAGGGGGGGGGGGGGGTCCAAAAGACAATAAATGATTTAAAAAAAAAAACTATTTGAGCGACGAATGTGCCTTTTTGTGTGCATGATGTTTGGTGAAGATGTGATGATTGTGGAAAGATTCAGCAAGATCGACCAACTTGTTTAGGCGTTATCGGGCATTTATCACCAAAAATTCACTTAATGAAGCATGGATGACGTCATAATGACGTCGTGAACTTGATTTTTTTACTGTGAACTCTTCCTATCAGGTCTCATGACTGTGTCGAATTTGAAAAAGATTCAAGGTTTCGTTTTCGAGTTATTTTCCCGTAAAAAGGGGGGGGGGGTCCAAAAGACAATAAATGATTTAAAAAAAAAAAACTATTTGAGCGACGAATGTGCCTTTTTGTGTGCATGATGTTTGGTGAAGATGTGATGATTGTGGAAAGATTCAGCAAGATCGACCAACTTGTTTAGGCGTTATCGGGCATTTATCACCAAAAATTCACTTAATGAAGCATGGATGACGTCATAATGACGTCGTGAACTTGATTTTTTTACTGTGAACTCTTCCTATCAGGTCTCATGACTGTGTCGAATTTGAAAAAGATTCAAGGTTTCGTTTTTCGAGTTATTTTCCCGTAAAAAGGGGGGGGGGGGGGTCCAAAAGACAATAAATGATTTTAAAAAAAAAACTATTTGAGCGACGAATGTGCCTTTTTGTGTGCATGATGTTTGGTGAAGATGTGATGATTGTGGAAAGATTCAGCAAGATCGACCAACTTGTTTAGGCGTTATCGGGCATTTATCACCAAAAATTCACTTAATGAAGCATGGATGACGTCATAATGACGTCGTGAACTTGATTTTTTTACTGTGAACTCTTCCTATCAGGTCTCATGACTGTGTCGAATTTGAAAAAGATTCAAGGTTTCGTTTTCGAGTTATTTCCCCGTAAAAAGGGGGGGGGGGGGGTCCAAAAGACAATAAATGATTTAAAAAAAAAAACTATTTGAGCGACGAATGTGCCTTTTTGTGTGCATGATGTTTGGTGAAGATGTGATGATTGTGGAAAGATTCAGCAAGATCGACCAACTTGTTTAGGCGTTTATCGGGCATTTATCACCAAAATTCACTTAATGAAGCATGGATGACGTCATAATGACGTCGTGAACTTGATTTTTTTACTGTGAACTCTTCCTATCAGGTCTCATGACTGTGTCGAATTTGAAAAAGATTCAAGGTTTCGTTTTCGAGTTATTTTCCCCGTAAAAGGGGGGGGGGGGGGTCCAAAAGACAATAAATGATTTTAAAAAAAAAAAACTATTTGAGCGACGAATGTGCCTTTTTGTGTGCATGATGTTTGGTGAAGATGTGATGATTGTGGAAAGATTCAGCAAGATCGACCAACTTGTTTAGGCGTTATCGGGCATTTATCACCAAAAATTCACTTAATGAAGCCTGGATGACGTCATAATGACGTCGTGAACTTGATTTTTTTACTGTGAACTCTTCTATCAGGTCTCATGACTGTGTCGAATTTGAAAAAGATTCAAGGTTTCGTTTTCGAGTTATTTTCCCCGTAAAAAGGGGGGGGGGGGGGGGTCCAAAAGACAATAAATGATTTAAAAAAAAAAACTATTTGAGCGACGAATGTGCCTTTTTGTGTGCATGATGTTTGGTGAAGATGTGATGATTGTGGAAAGATTCAGCAAGATCGACCAACTTGTTTAGGCGTTATCGGGCATTTATCACCAAAAATTCACTTAATGAAGCATGGATGACGTCATAATGACGTCGTGAACTTGATTTTTTTACTGTGAACTCTTCCTATCAGGTCTCATGACTGTGTCGAATTTGAAAAAGATTCAAGGTTTCGTTTTCGAGTTATTTTCCCGTAAAAAGGGGGGGGGGGGGGTCCAAAAGACAATAAATGATTTAAAAAAAAAAACTATTTGAGCGACGAATGTGCCTTTTTGTGTGCATGATGTTTGGTGAAGATGTGATGATTGTGGAAAGATTCAGCAAGATCGACCAACTTGTTTAGGCGTTATCGGGCATTTATCACCAAAAATTCACTTAATGAAGCATGGATGACGTCATAATGACGTCGTGTGAATTGATTTTTTTACTGTGAACTCTTCCTATCAGGTCTCATGACTGTGTCGAATTTGAAAAGATTCAAGGTTTCGTTTTCGAGTTATTTTCCCCGTAAAAAGGGGGGGGGGGGTCCAAAAGACAATAAATGATTTAAAAAAAAAAAACTATTTGAGCTACGAATGTGCCTTTTTGTGTGCATGATGTTTGGTCAAGATGTGATGATTGTGGAAAGATTCAGCAAGATCGACCAACTTGTTTAGGCGTTATCGGGCATTTATCACCAAAAATTCACTTAATGAAGCCTGGATGACGTCATAATGACGTCGTGAACTTGATTTTTTTACTGTGAACTCTTCCTATCAGGTCTCATGACTGTGTCGAATTTGAAAAAGATTCAAGGTTTCGTTTTCGAGTTATTTTCCCCGTAAAAAGGGGGGGGGGGGGGGTCCAAAAGACAATAAATGATTTTTAAAAAAAAAAACTATTTGAGCTACGAATGTGCCTTTTTGTGTGCATGATGTTTGGTCAAGATGTGATGATTGTGGAAAGATTCAGCAAGATCGACCAACTTGTTTAGGCGTTATCGGGCATTTATCACCAAAAATTCACTTAATGAAGCCTGGATGACGTCATAATGACGTCGTGAACTTGTTTTTTTTACTGTGAACTCTTCCTATCAGGTCTCATGACTGTGTCGAATTTGAAAAAGATTCAAGGTTTCGTTTTCGAGTTATTTTCCCCGTAAAAAGGGGGGGGGGGGTCCAAAAGACAATAAATGATTTAAAAAAAAAAACTATTTGAGCGACGAATGTGCCTTTTTGTGTGCATGATGTTTGGTGAGATGTGATGATTGTGGAAAGATTCAGCAAGATCGACAAACTTGTTTAGGCGTTATCGGGCATTTATCACCAAAAATTCACTTAATGAAGCATGGATGACGTCATAATGACGTCGTGAACTTGTTTTTTTTACTGTGAACTCTTCCTATCAGGTCTCATGACTGTGTCGAATTTGAAAAAGATTCAAGGTTTCGTTTTCGAGTTATTTTCCCCGTAAAAAGGGGGGGGGGGGGGTCCAAAAGACAATAAATGATTTTAAAAAAAAAAAACTATTTGAGCGACGAATGTGCCTTTTTGTGTGCATGATGTTTGGTCAAGATGTGATGATTGTGGAAAGATTCAGCAAGATCGACCAACTTGTTTAGGCGTTATCGGGCATTTATCACCAAAAATTCACTTAATGAAGCCTGGATGACGTCATAATGACGTCGTGAACTTGATTTTTTTACTGTGAACTCTTCCTATCAGGTCTCATGACTGTGTCGATTTGAAAAAGATTCAAGGTTTCGTTTTCGAGTTATTTTCCCGTAAAAAGGGGGGGGGGGGGGTCCAAAAGACAATAAATGATTTAAAAAAAAAAAACTATTTGAGCTACGAATGTGCCTTTTGTGTGCATGATGTTTGGTCAAGATGTGATGATTGTGGAAAGATTCAGCAAGATCGACCAACTTGTTTAGGCGTTATCGGGCATTTATCACCAAAAATTCACTTAATGAAGCATGGATGACGTCATAATGACGTCGTGAACTTGATTTTTTTACTGTGAACTCTTCCTATCAGGTCTCATGACTGTGTCGAATTTGAAAAGATTCAAGGTTTCGTTTTCGAGTTATTTTCCCCGTAAAAAGGGGGGGGGGGGGTCCAAAAGACAATAAATGATTTTAAAAAAAAAACTATTTGAGCGACGAATGTGCCTTTTTGTGTGCATGTTGTTTGGTGAAGATGTGATGATTGTGGAAAGATTCAGCAAGATCGACCAACTTGTTTAGGCGTTATCGGGCATTTATCACCAAAAATTCACTTAATGAAGCATGGATGACGTCATAATGACGTCGTGAACTTGATTTTTTTACTGTGAAATCTTCCTATCAGGTCTCATGACTGTGTCGAATTTGAAAAAGATTCAAGGTTTCGTTTTCGAGTTATTTTCCCCGTAAAAAGGGGGGGGGGGGGGTCCAAAAGACAATAAATGATTTAAAAAAAAAAAAACTATTTGAGCGACGAATGTGCCTTTTTGTGTGCATGATGTTTGGTGAAGATGTGATGATTGTGGAAAGATTCAGCAAGATCGACCAACTTGTTTAGGCGTTATCGGGCATTTTATCACAAAAAATTCACTTATGAAGCATGGATGACGTCATAATGACGTCGTGAACTTGATTTTTTTACTGTGAACTCTCCTATCAGGTCTCATGACTGTGTCGAATTTGAAAAAGATTCCAGTTTCGTTTTCGGTTATTTTCCCCGTAAAAAGGGGGGGGGGGGTCCAAAGACAATAAATGATTTTAAAAAAAAAAACTATTTGAGCGACGAATGTGCCTTTTTGTGTGCATGATGTTTGGTGAAGATGTGATGATTGTGGAAAGATTCAGCAAGATCGACAACTTGTTTAGGCGTTATCGGGCATTTATCACAACAAAAATTCACTTAATGAAGCATGGATGACGTCATAATGACGTCGTGAACTTGATTTTTTTACTGTGAACTCTTCCTATCAGGTCTCATGACTGTGTCGAATTTGAAAAAGATTCAAGGTTTCGTTTCGAGTTATTTTCCCCGTCAAAAGGGGGGGGGGGGGGGTCCAAAAGACAATAAATGATTTTAAAAAAAAAAACTATTTGAGCGACGAATGTGCCTTTTTGTGTGCATGATGTTTGGTCAAGATGTGATGATTGTGGAAAGATTCAGAAAGATCGACCAACTTGTTTAGGAGTTATCGGGGTTGGCATTTTTCATTGTTGTGCGCGCACTGACGCGCGAACATAAGCGTACGCGCGCGTCTAATTTTCTGAAATTGACCGGATCAGTATTAGCTTTAATCCTGCCAAATATGAGTGAGAAATGACTTTCCGTTATGAAGATATGACCATGAACTAATACACGACAGGGAATCAAAATTTCCATAGGGTTGTACACAAACTACTGGAGACTACTTTCCAATAGACATAACATGCAAAATAAGGCAGTTTATTGCATGGTTTGTGATTGTGTATGTTATAATAGTCGAACAAGATCGTAAAATGAAAGGCAAAAAGAAGCAAAAAAAATTTTTTTAATGGACGCACCGGGGATCGAACCTGGGTCACCGGAATGGGAGGCAAGTGCTTTGACCAATACACCAAAGTATTTCCCATAGAGGTAACACGTAAACGAAAAACGGGATTCCCAAATCCCATTTGGTAGTTCAAAATTGGGCATGATCCCGACATCTGATCAAAAATTGGAGACCACACTTGTAAAAGCTTATAGTCTCAGCTACAACATATTAAAATCTGGAAGGAAATAGACCAACAATAACTGAGATACTGCTCAGAGAACAATGTCATGTAGATTCATGATTCGAAAAAAGATCAACTTCCATAGACATAACACGCAAATAGGAACATTCTGACATGGTGTCTTAATTGAAAATTTCACTATGATGCCGTCATCAAAATGAAAAATGCTGGTTCCTGATCTGGTAGAGAATTGTCTCAGCTATAACATATCAAAGTTTGGAAGAAAATCGACTACCTATTACTGAAATATTATCACATGAACACAAAAATGATGACGTCATTCTTTCCAAATGAGAGTTTTTGAGGTTCATAGGCAGATACGATGACGTTAGAACATGAGAATCGGCAAAAATTCTACATGAATTCAAATCCACAACTCACAGGCTTCCAGAATATGTAGAGGAATTTGGGGGGTATCCGTGCATTCTGACGAGCTATGGCGAATTCTAGATAGGCATGTTTTTACCACTTTTTACATTAGAATGCCCATTGACGCGCCCACGTAATTGAAAATTTGACGCGCGCGTGTGGCCTTATGGAAGGTCGAGAATGGCTGTAAATAGTTGGAAATTGTCAACAATAGTGTCAGCAAGACAAACCATGCGAAAAAACGGCGTTTTTATTTTCCGTACGCGCTGCGCGCGCGTATAACGCGAGGACAAACGCGCACGGACGGAAATTTTGAAATGCTCAAAATGTCCTGAACCATACTCTAATTTGATTAAAAAGTGATTTTGAGCATTTTTAAATTTTGACGCGCGCGTTACGTGCGCGTCATGATGCGTGCGCGGATTTTGATGGCATTTTATGTTGACCCTTGACCTGAAGTTCATGTGTGTCAAATATGGTTCATTTTTGATGACTCGTTATGAAGATATGATTGATAATATGATTTCACAAAATGGCGCCTGGATGACGTCCACGATGACCTGATGACCTTGAAATAGATACCCGAGCTTGATCTGATAGGTCCTCATGACTGTAGAGATTTTGATGAAAATTGACTCAGCCGATATTGAGGAATCATGGTAACAAGAAAGTGGTGGAAAAATAAAAATAAAGAATAAAGAAATAAAGAAAGAAAATTCTGACGAAATTAAAAGGTGATCTGTCGTTGACAGACACCTAATAATAATAAAGAAAGAAAATTCTGACGAAATTAAGAGGTGGTCTGTCGACTACGACAGACCACCTAATAATACCTACAACGTGTGTGTCTATGGCAAAATGGGCAGTTTTAACTTTGAAAGCCATTTTCACCTATAAACGCCCGTTTAAAACGTTAAAGCTACACGGGCCTTTTTTGTGTAGAATTTTTGCTCTATCATCTGAATCAAGTCCCAAGTCTCTAGCACCACGCAAACTGAAGTTAGATACCCCGTTCGAGGTCCGAAAAGGGCATTTTTCACCAAAAAAATGACTAAATGAAGCCTGGATGACGTCATAATGACGTCGTGAACTTGAAAGTTTTACTGTGAACTCTTCTTATCAGGTCTCATGACTGCGTCGAATTTGAAAAAGATTCACTCTTTCGTTTTCGAGTTATTTGCCCCGTAAAAGGGGGGGGGGGTCCAAAAGACAACAAATGATTTTTTATTAAAAAAACTGAATGAGCTACGAATCTGCTTTTTTGTGTGCATGTGGGTTGTTCAAGATGGGATGATTGTGGCAAGATTCAGAAGGATTGGCCGTCTTGTTTAGGACTTATCGGAATTGGCATAATAAATGGTGGATTAAGGTGAAATTAGTATGGAATTTCCCGTTTTTCCCCGTTTTTTCATTTGTCAATGGGAGGAAAATAAGCCCAAATGTGAAGAATCTTGAGTTGGAAGTAAAATGGTGCCACATTTCCTCCAAAGTTGAACCCTTTTTTTCGTTGTAGATGGCAGGGTGGAGGAGATATTAAGGAAAAGATGGACAAGAAAACGACGTCGACACTTAAAAAAAAAAAAAAAAAAAAAAAAAAAAAAAAATATATAATTGAGCTACGAATCTGCTTTCTTCTGTGCATGATTTTGGTCAAGATGGATGATTGTGGCAAGATTGAGAAAGATTGCCCGTCTTGTTTAGGAGTAATCGGGGTTGGCATATTTGATTGTTGTGGGGGCACTTACGCGCGAAGGTAAGCGTCCGCCCGCGTCCAAGTTTGTGAAATTGACCGGATTGATATTAGCTTCAATCATGCCATATATGAATAAGAAATGACTTTCCGTTACGAAGATATGGCCATGAGTTGATTTTCACAACATGGCGCCTGGATGACGTCACGATGACCTGATGAGCTTGAAAAAGATTTCTGAGCTTGATCTCATAGGGCCTGATGACTGACGGAAATGTCATGAAAATTGACTGGACAGTTTTTGAGATTTCGTGGCAACAAAAAGTAGGCGGAAAAGGAAAGCTCGTTTTGGCGAAAGTAAATTTTAATACTAGACTTGAATTCGTCACGAAGACGAATTAGGTGGTCTGTCCTTAAATTGGCACGATCATGATTGTAATCAGGATGATCATATTAATGGGGAAATACTAAACAGAAGACAGGATGTCAAGAATGCCATGAATGGAGATGCTTCCTGAGGACAGGAATGTAGCAAAATGTGTATCGGTCATTGTAAAATGATTATGGTGATGATAACGGTGATTATGATTATAATGACATAATGATGATGGCGATGATATAATAGTAGCGATGATGATCATGATGGTGATGATAATAATGATGATGATACAGGATACTTGGGAGATTAACACCATAGCTCTAATACAGGACAGGAAATCACAATTTGCCATAGGGTTGTACATAAACTACTGCACACTACTTTCTAATAGACATAATACGGAAAATAGGGCAGTTTATTACATGATTAGTGATTTTTTATGTTACAATAGTCGAAGAGGATGGTAAAATGACAGGCAAAAAGAAGCAAAAAAAAAAAAAAAAAAAAAATCGGCCCCGGGATCGAACCAGGTACCTTGACCATGGTAGTCATGTGCTTACCGATAGACCAAAATAATTCCCATAGAGATAACACGTAAACGAAAAAACGGGATTCTCAAATCCCATTTTGTACTGAAAAATTGGGCATGATCCCGACATCTGATTAAAAATTGGAGGGCTTACTAATAAAAGCTTATAGTCTCAGCTACAACATATTAAAATCTGGAAGGAAATAGACCAACAATAACTGAGATACTGCTCAGAGAACGATGTCATGTAGATTCGTGATTCGAAAAAAAAATCATCTTCCATAGACATAACACGCAAATAGGGAAAAATCTGACATGTCGTCTTTAATTGAAGATTTCAGTGTGATAACGTCATCAAAATGAAAAATGATGGTAACTGATCTGGTAGAGAATTGTCTCAGCTATAACATATCAAAATTTGGAAGAAAATCGATCACCTATTACTGAAATATTAGCAAATGAATACAAAAATGATGACGTCATTTTTTCAAAATCATTTTTTGAGTTCATATGCAAATATGATGACGTTAGAACATGAGATCGGAAAAAATTCTACATGATTTCAAATCTACAACTCACAGGCTTTCAGAATATGTAAAGAAATTGGGGGGTTTCCGTATATTCTGAGGAGCTATGGCGAATTCTAGATGGGCATGTTTTTTACCACTTTTTACATTAGAATGCCCATTGACGTGCGCACGAATTTGAAAGTTTGACGCGCGCGTACGACATTATGGAAGGTCGAGATTGACTGTAAATAGTTGGAAATTGTCAAGAATAGTGTCAGGAAGACAAAATATGCGAAAAAATGGCGTTTTTACGTTCTCTACGCGCTGTGTGCGCGCATAACGCGCGCACGGACGCGCACGGACAGAAAAAATTAAAATGCTTAAAATGTCCTGAACAATACTCTAATTTAATTAAAAAGAGATTTTGAGCATTTTAAAATTTTGACGCGCGCGTACGTGCGCGTCATGATGTGCGCGCAAATTTTGATGACATTTTATGTTGTCCCTTGACCTGAAGTTAATGTATGTCAAATATGGTTCATTTTTGATGACTCGTTATGAAGATATGATTGATAATGTGATATCACAAAATGGCGCCTGGATGACGTCACGATGACCTGATGACCTTGAAATAGATACCCGAGCTTGATCTGATATGTCCTCATGACTGTAGAGATTTTGATAAAATTTGACTCAGCCGATATTGAGGAATCATGGCAACAAGAAAGTGGTGGAAAAATAAAAATAAATAATAAATAAATAAATAAATAAAGAAAATTCTGACGAAATTAAGAGGTGGTCTGTCGACAACGACAGACCACCTAATAAGATCTATCTCGCCAATCATGTTTTGTGATACTATGACTTGTATTCTTTTGTATGTTTTGTATTGTATGTCCTGCCTTGGCAGTAATGTGCTAGGACCTGGATTACTCTTACCGCTATATTTGTGAATGTGCAACTCTTATTATGTTTATACTATGTTCCTTTATTGAAGACAATAAAGTGATACGAAATCAAAATGTAAATAAAGTTCAAGCTCCATTAGAGTGCAAATTAAATTCATCCCCCAAGAATGTATGATGTAGTAAGCAATTTACAATTTGCTCCGACACCCACTCCCCTCTAAAATACTTGGGACATGCTGTAAAATGCACCTCAGTCCCGATATTAAAGCTGCAATGGCCTAATGATTATGTAAGGGGGGGGGGGAGAGGGGCGGACGTAACTTGATATTCAACGACATTAACCACAGTTAGATTTTGAAATAGAGATTTGGCAAAAGTTTAAATGTCCCCACTAAAGAAATTACTTATTGCAGACTAATAACAATCTAACCGGTGGTAATGCATAACATGTAGCAAATTAAGGAAGAGAAGTAACGTACATGTAGTTGTAGGGGCTATAAAAAGACTGTTATTCAGAAAACTGAAATGAATGGATTCTGTCAACTTCATTTTGTTATGCCTTTGGTAGGTCCTTGCACACTCCATTGTGAGATCATTTGTGGACTGAGATGGGGGGGGGGGGGGGCAGGGGGTACTGGGTCCTAGGATGGGTGTGGTGACACAGGGAGTATTGATATTAGCAGCCGATGGACTGGGGAGACACTGCTATTTGAGAATGATGAATGGCTTAAAGTTCATTCCCTTCGACCTCTCTTGTCCTTGAGAGCATCCTTTCAGCTACCAGGTACAATCTCTGGTAGATGTGTTCCCTACAAAATGAAAAAGGAATTAAACAATGATATAGCCTTCCTAACATCATTACATAATAATAATAATAATCAGTTTTTATATAGCGCCTAATACATCAATGATGTCTCTAAGCGCTTTACAGATATATTATTACCCTGGTCATCGATTCTGGCACGCCCGCACACAGTGTATGCACATTCTCCACTCCCGGGGAGCATTCCAGCCAGTTCGCCTGTTAAGCGCCCACATGCTAAGCAAACGACATTAACTTTCGCATCCTACCGGGTACCCATTTAACACCTGGGTGGAGAGTGGCATCATAGCTACAAAGTGACTAGTACAATTGTATAACATTTTTTTTCTTCACAAAACACATGCATCAAAGTAACTAAACATTTACTTGAATGAACAGAACTATAATAAGATGAGAAAACAGCACTTAATATAGCAAGGGACTATAACACAAGTATGCATGATCAGTGTTTATGTATTAAATGTTATGGTTGTGTAGGACCATGACAAAGCTTATGTTAGTAAATAGAAGATCAGGGTATAAATTATTTCCCTATTAAAACGAAGCAGATCAACTATTTGACACGACTTTGAATGAACACCCATCCCCAATTTCCATGAATTCATGCACTGGGAAACAATTGGATTGTTACATGTATTAATTGTACTATAAATAAAATTGTACTTACTCTCTAGGTAAGGATGTGAAATCAACAATACTAGTACGTTAGTAAGTGTTTTCCCTTGATGACGGGAATCGGGAGTGTGATGACCTGAAATGATGATGCACCAGTTCCACTTCTCTTCCCTTGTTCTTCCTCATGTTCTTGGACTGCATGAAACAAGCCTATGCATGTATGTTGACCAAACGACATTCAGCACTTTCTCCTGTAAATTTAGTGAGAAAGGAAATTAGATCATTACTGTATTTTTGCCAGGATATTAGGAAATAACAAAGCAAAATGAAAATAATAATAATTTTCTTTAAAAGACAAAATAACAATGCTGACAATAATAATGATTAAAAAAATTAAAACAGTAAAGAAATCATTTGACCAGGTGAATTCCGAAGTGCTTTATGTTTTAATTATAATAACATAATTGATGGGGGATGTACTGTATGTATAAAAGTATCTAGATATAAAAACGATTTAGTAGTTCCATCTCCAAACGAATCTTTAACTTCATTTTAGAGTTGAATGAAACAAAATAATTACCAGATCTTTCAAGCTTGCTGGCAATCTTTCAGCAAAAGTGTATCGCCTTTAATATCCTCGTCTTTGTACAGCGATTTGCCTGGGTTTCCAGAAGTTCATCATGGTCCATTCTTTTATGCTGCAAAAAACACAGAGGAAGAAAAAAAAAAAAAATAAGGCTACAAATAAACGGGTTCATAAATATGTAAGGTTCTTTAATGTTTCTTCATGGAATGGACTTTTATTTCATCTTGGAAATCCACATGTAGTCTTGTGATGTAAATTTATATAATTATTCAACTTGAAAAAAAAAAGCGAAATATAAAATTTGACTTATTTCAATCTATCAAAAGTTTATTTAGTGATATGGCAAAAGATAAATCATAATAAAGACACTAGTGATATATAATTTGATTCATAACTTGATATGCTCCCAACAAGCGATGGGATTCGTACCTTTTTCTTAATGTAGACTTACGGGTTTATGAACTGCAAGTAGAATGTACATAATACAGATCTACATCAACTCTAGATCCAGGGGTGGATCCAGGAATCAGGATTTTGTCAAGGGGGGGGGGGATTTTTTACAAAACTTTCTGACAAGCAAAGAAGAAAAAAAAAGGTTATCAGATTTTTTTTGATCCAGTTTCCCTTCAAATTCTCTGACAATCAAAAAGGGCATGCCTCCCTAAATCTGCCACTGCTATAGATCTTTGACATCCTTATTGCAGATTTGTAGCCCTACTGAAAAAAGAATCTCTCTGAAAATTTTAGTTTTATTGCCTGATGTAAAATTGATCTAATGATTATTTTCTTCCTCCTTTTTTATTGTTATTGTCCTGTAACTTAGACTGCTTCTAGATCTACTGAAAATGCTTTGATTAAAACAAAAAGAAACAAAACTACCTGAAACAAACAAATAACAAAACAAAAAATATGGAGGAGTCTAACAGACTAAAAAATGAAGCTTAAAAAAATGAAGTCAAACTCTAGACTCTACACTGTACACATCATTCTTTTTTATACTAAACAATGACAAAGAAAAAGAAACACTATAGGCCTATATATAGATATATCTAGACCTACAAATAAGAAAAAGGGTCTCTGACTTAGATCTAAGTTAAATCAAAATAGTCTAGACTCTAATTAGATATGTTACCTAGTCAGGGACATGTAAATTGATAATACGCCTAGGCCTAGATACAAATATTTTAAATTCAGAGTAGGCCCTAGGCCTATAGAGACTAGACGCTTGCCTAACTTAGACCGAAAGCTTCAGTCTCTGTTCGTCGGGTATTCCGCTGGACTACGTCTTGCTTCACTGGGAGAAGGTAAAAAATAAAAAAAATGTTCACTTAAAGACTCCTCCGAACAGACGGTTTTCAGCTGTCTAGCATTACTTAGAATCTAGACCAATATTATTTGGCCTAGGCTCTAGATGTGGACCTAATACCAGCTTAGTAAAGTACAAACCCCCGTCCCCAACCCTCCTCCCCGAGGCCAAAGTAGGCCTAGCCTAGGCTCTTCATAACAAATTAAGAACTAACAATAGTGTGACTATGTCAATGTGACTATGTCAATTTGATGGTCTACGTTAAAATTCAGTGACAGGTTCGAAATTTGCAGTGTTTTTGTTTTGTTTTGTTTTGTTACGTTTGTTTTGGGGTTTTGGGTTGTTTTTTGTTTGTTTGTTTTGGGGGAGGGGGTCTCTCTCTCTCTCTCTCTCTATCACTCTCTCTGTAGATTTTACAGGCACTAGGCCTAGTCCTAGACCATGATAGTCATATCCATAGTTAGGTATGACTTTAAACGGATTGATGGCCCTAATATATGCCCCCTCCGCTTGTCAGGCCAGATATACACTGCCTGGACTCCTGGACCTGGTAACGGTCTTGGGACCGGGCCTGAGTTAAGCTTTAGGCCTAGATCTAGTTTAGTTTAGTTTAGTTTTTATATGTTAATGTTAGGAATTTTATATCTAGAGTAGACAGCTGGATCTATTCTAAGTTAGATCTGGAGCCAGGGATCTATATCTAGATCTACTCATTGAATTTGCTCATAACCTAGCCTAGGCTAGGGCTAAGTAAAGTTTGGTTTAGCCACCATTTATTCAGTCTGCAGTCTTAGTTAGATCTATAGGCCTACTGTATAGTTTGTTAACGTTGGTTTTGGTCTTTGTAAAGTTGGTCAAACATTGGCCTTTGATAAATTGGTCAAACATTTAATATATAGACCTCTCATCAAATTAGGCTTAGTTTTACTTACCGAAGATAAATTTTCAGCAACCTTTCAGCCAAAGGATCAATCAGACAAGTATGTATAACATGGAAATCTCGTTTTGGTTGGACTCGACGAAACAGTGCCGGAACCAGTGCTGTGTTTTTGTGTATAGCTCTATGGTACATTTTGTGCGGTGCGATAAAATAATTTACACGTAAAATCCCATAGAGATATGAGCTGGAGAAATGAAAAGTTTCTGCCATCAATTAGCAGCCTTGGATAAATATGACGTCACTGCAAATCCTCCACGCTAATTGGTTGGTGGCCAAAATGTCGTTTTGTCGTGCTGGGAAAATCGCTCGCTGAGCGATTTTCTGAAACGACTAAAAACCCCTAAAAACGTCGTGCACGACGTTTCGGAAAATGTCGTGGCAGTGTGCACGGTGTCATAGGGTTTGCATTAGAGCGATTTTTCAGAAAGTCGTTCATGTCGTGCTGTCGTGTCGTTTGTCGTTTGTCGTGTTTGGTGTGAATCCGCCTTAACAAAGAAGGTTAGAGGGCTAAGCCAGTTGGGTTTCATAGGGGGAAGGGGGCACGGACAGGTTTTCCTGCTACGTAGATCTGCCAATGCCTGTAACGTTTTCGGAATTATGAACCTTCGGAAAAACGTTTGCCTCCCTACCTTTCAGTACCTCCTTTATGTTATTAACAGCAAGCTGCTAATATTTCGTATAATCCAAAAATGAGTGACTATAAGCATTGCGTGCAAGCATGACAAATTTCAGGATGGATCAACTGTACCAACTTCCGTGACGGAAGGAGATGACAACAATGTAAAAGACAACGTAAAATCAAAGAGAAATAGAAAATCGAAGAAAAAATGTCGTGAATCATTTTTTACTTAGCCCCTTGAGGTTCGGCAGGTGATGTGAAGTTTTTTAAAATTGAAAGGTCGTATGAACTTGTAGAGTCCTTTGAAGCCACGAAGTCTTCAAATGACTCTACAAGTTCATACGACCTTTCAATTTTAATCTCCTTTAAAAAAAAAAAAACTTGTAACTGACAGTACTATGCTCAGTTAGTTACGTCGATTGTGAGTGATTTGGTACACTTGCAAGCGGCAACAGTTCCAGTATGAGAATCAGTTATTCGTTGTGCAAAAACGGAAAATAAGAGGTCATGTACATAGATTTGATTTGATTTAATTCATTTCTTTTTTTCCCTTTCAGTATAAGCATACATAATATAATGGTTCAGTGACAATCCAATAAGTGAAAAGTTTTGAAAAGTTCGGATGGTTTATTTTACCTGACTGCTAAGAAAGCATGTGTATGCTTGTAAGTAAGCAACCAGGGACCGACTGCTTTAAGTCCTCTCCGAGGGAGTTGGTATAATGAGGATTAATGCCTTACCAAAGGGCACTAGCGCATCAACTGGTCCTCCAGTTACGAGACTACTGCTCTACCACTCATTCAAAGATGAAGGTGGAGAAGAAAGCAAATAATGAAACGAAAAAAAAATCATTAATGACCTAAACATATATATTGAAACGGAGGGGCATGCTTTAGAAAGAAATGCTTGTGTGGCGCGTCCTCCCTAGGTTACATACAGTATAACGGCCAAACAATTTATAACAATTTTGATAAATAATGGCGATAGTTTAAAAGAGTTTAAGACAATTCACCAAAAATCAGAAAGGAAAGAAATCGATATAGAACCTTTAAAAATATAAAAGATAATTATATGATACTTTTACCATATAAAGTGAAAGCGTGGTAGAAGCATTTGCATATAAGAATAATTGACAGGGATAACAACATCAACGCTCCCCCTATTGCCTAAAGCCCGGCTCTCACGGGGCGTCATTTGCTGACGTCCCGTTAAGGCCACGTCAGTGACCTCTACGGTCTTTTGCGCGCCCTGAAAGAGTGATATATACGTTTAAAAAGTGATTGCAAAATAAACAGTACATACAGTACTATAAATAACTAGCGTATGAGTTAATTGCCTTCACTGGCTCGATTAGCGCAGGTGTAGTGACGCAATAAATGACGCCTCGTGTGGACCGGGCTTTAGAACTGGACGATGGGCCTGTTGGACGATGCGAAACTCCAATACAGAATGAAATGGGCAGTGGTAGATTGTGTGTGTGTGTTAGGGGGGGGGGGCACAACCATCCTTTCTAAAACCAAGGGGCGAACCTTATAAACACAAAAGAAGAATGTCCCGCTTTTCAGATTTTAGACTCCAGAAGTATCTGAAAATCTAATAACATTGTTGTTATAATGAAGTTAATTATTCAATTGTCTCCAACGGCCACCAGAAGGTGGTAACCACACGCAACTGCTGTGTGATAGGTTGTTCGACTGCTGTGAAAAAAATCACAGGCAGACCGAGCGGGATTCGAACCCGCGACCTCTGGGTTACTAGACCAGTGTCATAACCACTAGACCACCGGAGTGCCCTTAGTGGTATAGGTTCGAACTATCCCATTCATATGATGTCAAATCAATGGTATAGAATTAATCCGTTGAGTAACATGAAATAATGAAGTTAATTATTCAATTGTCTCCAATTTGACATCATATGAATGGGATAGTTCGAACCTATACCACTAAGGGCACTCCGGTGGTCTAGTGGTTATGACACTGGTCTAGTAACCCAGAGGTCGCGGGTTCGAATCCCGCTCGGTCTGCCTGTGATTTTTTTCACAGCAGTCGAGCAACCTATCACACAGCAGTTGCGTGTGTTACCACCTTCTGGTGGCCGTTGGAGACAATTGAATAATTAACTTCATTATTTCATGTTACCCAACGGATTAATTCTATACCATTGATTTAACATTGTTGTTGTTGCTTGTTAGCGATTTTTCGGAATTGCCTCCCCCCCCCCCCCCCCCGGCAAAGAAAGAAAAAATATAAAACTTATCCACACCTCCATCGAATGTGACTGCGTGGATGTACTAACAAACAAGATATAAAAGATTATTATATGATACTTTTACCATATAAAGTGAAAGCGTGGTAGAAGCATTTGCATATAAGAATAATTGACAGGGATAACAACATCAACGCTCCCCCTATTGCCTAAAGCCCGGCTCTCACGGGGCGTCATTTGCTGACGTCCCGTTAAGGCCACGTCAGTGACCTCTACGGTCTTTTGCGCGCCCTGAAAGAGTGATATATACGTTTAAAAAGTGATTGCAAAATAAACAGTACATACAGTACTATAAATAACTAGCGTATGAGTTAATTGCCTTCACTGGCTCGATTAGCGCAGGTGTAGTGACGCAATAAATGACGCCTCGTGTGGACCGGGCTTTAGAACTGGACGATGGGCCTGTTGGACGATGCGAAACTCCAATACAGAATGAAATGGGCAGTGGTAGATTGTGTGTGTGTGTTGGGGGGGGGGGGCACAACCGTCCTTTCTAAAACCAAGGGAGCGAACCTTATAAACACAAAAGAAGAATGTCCCGCTTTTCAGATTTTAGACTCCAGAAGTATCTGAAAATCTAATAACATTGTTGTTGTTGTTGCTTGTTAGCGATTTTTCGGAATTGCCCCCCCCCCCCCCCGGCAAAGAAAAAAAAAATATAAAACTTATCCACACCTCCATCGAATGTGACTGCGTGGATGTACTAACAAACAAGGGAACACCCTCTAAAGTCCACCAGTTAAGTATTGTTTGCATTTTTCATTTTGCAATTACTTTTTAAACGATATGACTCAAATGACGCTTCGTTTGATCATGAGTCGCGGGCTTAGGACTTGCGCAGAGAACGTGTGTCATGCAGCACGCGGTGGGAAAAGTGACAAGAATCAAAACCAAAACTCTGTTTGGTGCTTATTGTTACCGAGTCGAGGTTCAAACGTGGTTCAGAAGTTTTCTTCTACACCCTTCATTCTTATTACATTGGAATCTTGTTTCTCTGAACTGTCAAGGTATGTGATTTTTTTCAAAGGAATTTATCAAAGGAATCTGACTAGTTCTAACAACAAATTGATCTGCAAACGTTTGAAAATATCTTGAAACATAAAATTCAGCTAGCAAGTTTTATTTTTATTATGTCGTGGGGTCGCCTTACATTAAGGCATTATATAACATTATACAACAATTAGTCCAGCATATTGGTGCTAAAAATCGAAGGAATTCTGTACATTTTTATGCTGAATAATTATGGATATGGGACCACCTAAAATTCGGGGTATTTTTCAGGGTATTTTTCCTTCATAGTTCTGATATGCTAAATATT
Organism: Heliocidaris erythrogramma; assembly: GCA_025617745.1. Taxonomy (NCBI): domain Eukaryota; kingdom Metazoa; phylum Echinodermata; class Echinoidea; order Camarodonta; family Echinometridae; genus Heliocidaris; species Heliocidaris erythrogramma. The sequence goes on from CM046869.1 coordinate 17,360,125, forward strand.
ATGTAGAATTTCCGGGCCTCAAAATTCAGACAAGTGCATTAGGTGCCCATTTTTTCAAATAAAGGGCTATCCCATATATCAAACTGTTACAAAGTCACTGATCTGTTGAATATAAGTAAAATGCTTCCAATCGTGATCAGTCGGAAATTTTATGTCTTTGAAATTAACAAGCAAGATATGTGGTGCACGTGTCTATTATGATCAAAGAGGCCCACGATAGCCTAAAATCAATCTATTTGCAAAATAAAGATTTGGTTTGATTTTTTATGTTTATGGTAGACGGCAATTTGGAAATCAAAGTCATATGAAAAGCCCACTTTAGTGGGCACATGGGCCCATCGATGGCCCGTTGAATTTTTTTAAAATTTGATTTATTCTCTCACAAGAGGATGGCCAAGTTAAAAATGGCTGCCGAGGTGCTAAAATATGCCTACTTGCATATACTTTGAGTTTGAGCTTTCTATTGGCAAGGTGGGTAAGCAGAATAGGGTCACTTCATTTCACCAAGATGGCCATCATATTTGAAATGACCGCTGGTCTGTTTCAAGATGTGGCTATGCTGTGTTTTGAAACTTATAACTTGGTATTGAGGTAGAACTTTGTGTACTATATTTGAAATATGACTGAAAGGATTAACTTTTAAAATGATACGGCCGGCCCTATTTTGTATTTTATGTAGACGTTCAGTATACTTCTTGCTTTCTGAATCATATTAAAAATCAGCATAATCAAAAAGTGGAAGAATTATTGAGCTATACACTTATTTCAAATTGGATTCGGATACACAACGTCGAAGACGAGCTAAAAACTTTACTACTTTACTTATTTTCCGGCACATTTCGTCAATATGAATATCCCATTTTAATCTCGAATCTTAATATGCCAAGATATTTCACTGGATTACATCGTGTAATGCGTTTGCCGGATATGTTTACTTTTAAGTCATTACATTTTGATAACATAGCCCCAGTTCCAAATAGCATACAAAGAGTTTTGTCAACATTGAGGCTAAGTTTATTTCGACAAAACCAAATGTGTATTTTACGTAAATCAAGGTTGATATTCTATTCAATATTGTTAACACATTAGCAAAATAAATCAGTGTCATCGGCGTAGTATAGTTTACAGGATTTTACTTGTTTCACCAGATCATTAATACGTAGTGTTGATCCTTGAGGCACTTCCATATCATCTACATTTAAAATATTCGATATAGCAAATCAATATTAGTACACATCCGACGGTTATATAAATAGCTCTCAACCACCTTAAAAATCTTTTGAAATACAAATATCTTTGTTCAAAGTTGGCTGTCTTGCCGAGAATGCCTATGCTCCAGTCGTGACGCGCCATTCCTACAACACACAAATCATGACTTAGGCAGCCCGACAAGCGCATTACACAGTGCGCATGAGCAATCCCGCAAAGACAATGCGATAGCCAGATAGCTTCCTGCATGGTTTAGTAGCGCGCCGTGTACTAAGTGAATATTTTTTTTTTTTATGACAGAGTGATTTATCTTAGATTAATCCTTCTTCGCAATATCATTTGCGAAGGGTGCGGCACCTCTGGTGCATGTGCTGCGACACTGGAGCAGCAGAATCCCCGCGTAAGCGCCGCAGAGTAGCGTTCGCGCCGTAGAGGCAAGATGCCATGTTTTAGGTGGATTTTATTCACAAGCATTTTCGGCATCGAATGGTTGGTGATTCCTCAACAACCATGGTATTTTCTGAAAATTATTGATCCAAAACTGTCAAAATCCCTCCACGACTGGTGACATTTTCGCGTCACGGTTAAAACCATGGCCCTCGGAGATCTTGCAACTGTGCTATGCCCCACGACTGTCGTCTCGGGCAAAGCGCAGTTGCGAGCTTACCTCATTTTTTTCACCGTGCCCCTCAAAGCAGTCAACATAATTTTGTATAATACATAAATGCACTGAAATTTATAATTTTGTTTAATGTTATGCTGTACACTGAGTGCTGTGTACTACGGGATTGCGTGTTAACTAGAGGCGGCACGGTACAGACACTTAACCAATATGATAAGTAAGACTCATGCATGTCCAAACATACATTATTGCTTCAAATCTCATAGTATATGTCTCAGTAAAGTTTTGGATTGAACAATTTTATTTGCGTAAGATAGAAATTTGTTTTCACTGCGATCGTACACAATTTGATATTAGTTATTGCCGATAAATAGTTGTTCGTGTCCCGGAATACAGGCCTACATTAGAGGAAAAGATGTACAAGCGGACATAAAAGATATCTATAATGTATGTTTGGATGAAATGTGTTGAGTGTATAATTTCATGATTTTTATGTGTAGGTTATGTATCAATTTGTAAAGATATACTGAACAAAAAAATAAAACCGATATTTTTGGATGGATAAGATCTTATTAAGTTGTTCAAAGTTCAGAAAATGTGTAGTAGAGATATTCATTTAACAAATACACCACCTCCCCCGAATATGAGGGGACGGTTGCCCGAATATAAGGTTTCAGATTTACTAGTAATTTCAAATTTTTTAAGGGCCATTACCCCTCCCGCTCCCGAACCGCCTCGCACCGCCTACGAAGATATTCATGAAATTACAACTCTAAATAATTTTCAAATTTATCTAGATTGTTTGTTTGGTAAATGTTTTCTTAGAACATGCAAAACATTATTTTTTCGTCCTTTAATTTATATGTTGTTGCTGCAAATGTTGATTATGAAGATTTGCCTGTTTCTTTTCCCTGATTTTTTTCTTTGATAGTGCTAAATATTCTTGTGATGATGGTGGACCATTACGGTACTTTCATACCGTGGTTACTTTTATTAACAGTATCATGCGTATGTTTGTATCAGTGATATCCTCTTTGGTGAGCAATACCCCTGATAGCAGAAAGTGTTAAAAATGACGTTATATTTACGTCGTGGTTTTCGTCTTTTTTACGTCCTGTAATTACATCAATAAGACGACAACTTGCACCAACGCAAGACGTCAAGAGGACGTCTTAATTTGACGTCATCGCTACGTCTTCATTCCTCTTCCCTGATAGCAGAAAGTGTTAAAAATGACGTGATATTTACGTCGTGGTTTTTGTCTTTTTTACGTCCTGTAATTACGTCAATAAGACGACAACTTGCACCAACGCAAGACGTCAAGAGGATGTCTTATTTTGACGTCATCTCTACGTCTTGTACACTGTAAAAACTAAAGTGCTACTTTTAGGGGCATGTATAGTGACTGCACCTGAAATGCTGTTTATAGCACTTGTATTGTGCTAAATTACCAGCAAAAAAAAAAAAAAAGGGCCGTGCCGAGCCTCGAACCAGGTTCCGCTGATTGAGAGGCGCTGACGTTACCGATGGACTAACGAATGCTTCTTGCAATCCAGTTTAGTCATGGGAGTCAAGTAGATAACATGAACTATGTGGTGTCGTAAATTCACTATGTAACAATATGATCTGCTCTAAATCGTACAATGTGAGTTAGTCTAGCGGTAATGCCAGCAATTCTCGATCAGCGGACCCTGGTTCGAACCTCGCCCAAATCATTTTTTTAAATGAATGTTTAGCAGTTTAAGGAGCCGGTCCAGCTCCCGTGAAAGTGCTGAAATAGCACGCTGTGTGCATTCAATAGCACGCTGAGTGCAGACCCTATGCATGCCCTCAAAAAGTGCTATATACAGCACTTCAGTTTTTATAGTGTACAGATGACGTCAAAATAAGACGTCCTCTTGACGTCTTGCGTTGGTGCAAGTTGTCGTCTTATTGACGTAATTACAGGACGTAAAAAAGACGAAAACCACGACGTAAATATCACGTAATTTTACCACTTTCTGCTATCAGGGTTAAAGTTGATTTCATTTCCGGGCAGTGAAATGGTCTCTTTGTAATTTTTATATCTCAGATGATCTAACTTAGCACATTTTGATGACGAAATTATATTTTCACGATTCTAAAGTGTCAATTTTTTGCTCGCAAGCTTCACTCGCTCACTAAATCGAAAAGCCAGAAAACTATAATACACAATATATTCGGGCAGTTAAGACGTGTAATACTCAGTGGCCCGCGACGTAATTTCAAATATATTTCTGCCCCCCCCCCCCCGACAAAATAATTAAGAACCCAGGGCTTAAAGGGTTCAAAATTTGAAAAAATAAACATGTAATTGCTTTGTTCGCTATATCATGTAAGTTTCATAAATTATGACTCTTGCTAAATATTGCGCCCCCGATATAGGAGATAAAGTGTATAAAACAGCATTTGCAAAGGTTCAACTTTTGAAAGAAACTGTAGGTAGCCTTGCTGCATTTCTCGACTCTTTCTCAAGCCGATAGGGTTTTCGTTAGTTTTGCTTCCGATTGTAGAAGTGAGTGAATAGGAAACTTTTTAGCAATGTAGAAGATTCGAGCTTCTCTACCGCTCAATGCGGTGGTCAATTTGCAAACTTTCCTGGGTAAAATGCACAAGAAATTGCGTTTTTAGGGTTAAAAATTGGTCGCTTTGCTCCCTCGCTAACTCGCACTGGGGGGGGGGGGGGGGGGGGGGGCGTAACTTCATTTTTGCCCCAGGCGCCATAATCCTGAGATACACCACTGGCTTCTCTCCCTCGCCGGTCATCCCCGCCCCCTCCCCCAAGTCGTGAACACGGATCGACATCATTCAACATAGTTCTGCCATAGTCATGAGTGCATTCCTAACGTGCCTAATTTGCCCAGGAGCTTAGCATGTTTTCTTTTATTTCATCATTAATTGAGTATACTGTATATGATTCTTGTAGCTAGTGTACAAAATGATGATCATGTGTTTCAAATTTTGCTGAAATAAAATACATAGTATTGATCTTATGTCATAAAGTGTAGCAATTATGTTTAATTTACCACATGTACATAAATTGTATATCACAACTCCAAGAAATATAAACATCCCAAAAGGCTTAGGGTAATATTGTTCATAAAATATATATTATTCCCCGGATTATTCCATCTTGTCAATTTGGTTTTTGGTGACTGAACCATGGATGTATAGTGTTGAAGTTTGTGTGCATACGGTATTTTCAAATCATCAAGTTCTGCAAGTGTTTACATGAATATCCTCATGACCCATGTTTATCATTGAATTTGAATGGGGTTTTTTTGTACTCCCTCACTATCTTTTCATTTGTTCCTGTTATGAAAGGTCCTAATACTAGCTTTATAAACCAGCAAAATAATCGGCATCTGAAAATCTTTCCGTGGATATTTTTTCATTAATCCAAAGAGTTTTTTTCTATTCTTTCAATAAAAACATCATTCTGTAAGCCTGTGTTCCAAAGTAAATATTTGCCTTTAGCTCTTCCCCCGACTCTTCCATTTTAACAAAATAAGGGCCAAGAAGAACCAATCCTCGAATAGGGTGTACAATACTTTGCAAAATCTAAAAAATCCCTAAGTTAAGGATCTAAAAATCCTCGTTTAGGGTACTTTTCAGAAAGTCACGGACGCGGATGCCGTCCAGGCCTCAATGAGACATACCCCCCCCCCCCCCCCCGGGCAACGAACAGCTACATGATTTATGCTTAACCGCCTGTCGGCTGTCAATAATCTCGGGAATCTTCATTATTAGTAGTCTGTTTGGTCTATTTTCCGCGGGATTGGGCTTTTTTCACTCGAATTCCATGAAATATTTCTGTTTTTACGCGGGTTTTCGCCCCGGTTTTGGCGAGATTTTCGCGGTTTGGGGTTTTGTGCTATGGTTTTGTGAACGAACATACGATAGCCTACATATTTCATATTACCCTTCTGCCGTCCACAAACTGGTTAAGTTATTTGACTTTGTAAGAATATTTATCCATGTAATGAGGCAAAATCAAGGCAGACTGGACCAGGAAATAAGAAGGAAAAAGGGGGAAAATATTGAAATCGCGTCACAAACATGGTAAAACGTAGCTGTACTGTTCGATCCCGAATAATTATACATTATATATCGCGCTATAAAGCTAGCTATTATTGTCAAAGCTCATTCTTGTACATGTACATAGTAGGTACTGTATTATATAAAAATGTTTCATAAAGCATGTTATTCTATGCCGAATATGAAAGAAAATGTTGAAACCTATGTATAAGACTTTTGATAAACTAAGTACAGTAAGTGTTTTTGCATGTATGTATCAACCGTGGTACAGACCATTTTCCTGTCATCATTCAACAAAGATTTTGCCATAGAAGTGCATTCCTAACATGTAATTTGCCCAGGAGTAAGGCATAATATATTGTCTTTTATTTCATCATTAATATTGAATATACATGTATATGATTCTTGTACATTAAAGCTAGTTTGAAGTGTACAAAATGATGATCTGATTCAAATTTTGGTGAAATAAAAAGACATAGTATTATTGTAATGTAATAGAGTGTAGCGATTGTTTTTATGGCATTTGGAGAAAAAAAATATTCATGTATATCTGTTGAAACATGTACATGTATGAGACTTTTTAAAACTAAGTACTGCAAGTATATCTACACGTATGCGGCAAGTATGTAGGGGTATTTATCAACCATGATACAGACCATGGGTGTCGATCCCGGGGAGGGAGGATGGGGGGGGGGGGGGGTATATCTCCGCCCCCCCCCAAAAAAAAAAAAGAGGTGGGGGATGGCCAATATGGAATAAATAAGTATTATTATATATTTTTAACTTAAAATCAATAATTATCCAAACTCATTATGTTTGATCTTGAAATACCATCACATTTTTGTACGATTACATGTAATGAAATAAGAAATGCCGTAATTTCAATGCTAGAATATCAAAGAAAATTCGTTCGCGAGTCGCATTGTTATTCTCTATTGAGGGGTCCGTCCATTCCTTCTTTTCATTAAAAAAAACATATCCCCCTCCCACACCCCCCCCCCCCCCCCCCCCTTTTGAGAAGGATTGTTTCTCTCATTGATGGCACGGCCCAATGCATCCCAGGCGTGCTCAATGGGGGCTCATGTCGGGGGAACAGGCAGGCCAAGGCATCTGCTGCACGTCCTCTGCGTCAAGGAATTCCCTCACCAGACGTGCCCTATGTGATCGAGCGTTGTCGTCTTGGAGCCGAAAGTTATTGCCATATACTCTTCTCGCGTATGGAAGACAATGGCGTTCCAGGATATCGCGGTACACGACGGCGTTGACGTTTCCTTCAGGTGCAGCCAATGGCGTTTTTCCGCCATAATGTATTCCGACCCATACCATCACATAGCCTCCACCTGCTTGATTGGTTTCCTGGACACAGTCATTACGGAGGTTCTCGCCCCACAATCGTCGAACCCTCTGCCTCCCATCGGTGCGGTCAAGGATGTATCGGCTTTCATCAGTGAAGATTACATGGCGCCAGTGACCAAGCTGCCATCTCCTGTGCCTCCTAGCCCACTGAAGTCGAGCAACCCGGTGGCGAACAGTGAGACGTGGAACCTTGGTCATTCGACGAGCTCTGTAGCCATGTTGGACAAGTCTCCTGTTTACGGTTTCCCGTGAAACGTTCATTCCGAAGTGCCTCCTCCACAAGTGGCAAAGACGACTCGCTGGCATTCTCCGGTTCCTACGGCACATATTCAGCAGTTGACGGTCATCCCGTGCGGATTTTCTTCGTGGTCGACCTGTAGAACTCTCTGGACTCAAAGTACCCGCCTCTCGATGTCTTCTGAGGATGCGGCACACACAACTCTGCGATAGTCCAAGAATATCTGCAATCTGGGCCTGTGTCCGTCCATTCCGTCGGAGTGCAAGGACCCTCTGACGAATTGCAAGTGCCGTTTGGCGAGGCATAGTGTAAGGAATCAATGTACCAAATTTGGTAGGAATTGATCAAGCTAACTCTGAAAACGGGCTGTTAACACACGTAGGCTTTCTGCACGAAATGGACAGCAAAACAACAGCAGAAAGGAGGCTCCGCCTTTCATAGCACCAAACAATAAGATAGGCCACGTTATGGAATGTTTCACTTGACCGACTTTTACCTCGACAATACAAAATCATTATGTAATCAATGAACCTGGTCAATATTATCTATTTAGGCTTTTAAATATGATTATATCAACGGATGACTATGAAAATACGAATTATGCTAACATTATGACCAAAAATCAAATATCAAAAATATTTCTGCTCACCCCCTGACAAAATAATTAAGAACCCAGGGCTTAAAGGGATCCAAATTTGAAAAAATAAGGATGCAATTGCTTTGTTCGCTATTTCATATGACTCCTGCTAAATATTGCACCCCAATATAGGATAAAGTGTATAAAACAGCATTTGCAAAGGTTCAAGTTTTGAAAGAAATCTCAACTGTAGGTAGCCTTGCTGCATTTCTCGACTCTTTCTCAAGCCTATAGGGTTTTCGTTAGTTTTGATTCCGAATGTAGAAGTGAGTGAATAGAAAACTGTTTATCAATGTATAAAATTCGAGCTTCTCTACCGCTCAATGCGGTGGTCAATTGCAAACCTTCCTGGGTAAAACACACTAGAAATTGCGTTTTTTAGGGTTAAAAATTGAAAAACTTGCCGCTTGGTCGCTTTGCTCCCTCGCTAACGTAGAAAGGTTTGGGCATTCGGGGGGGGGGGGGGGGGGGGGGGAGGGGTAACTTCATTTTTGTCCCAGGTGCCATAATCCCGAGATACGCCACTGGCTTTGCTCCCTCGCCGGTCATCCCCCCCCCCCCCCAGTCGTGAACACGGATCGACACCCCTGGTACAGACCATTTTCTTGTCATCATTCAACATAATTCTGCCATAGAAGTGCATTCCTAATGTGTAATTTGTCCAGGAGCTTAGCATGTTTTCTTTTATTTTATCATTAATTGAGTATATATGATTCTTGTAGCTAGTTTCCAATTTTGCTGAAATAAAAATACATAGCATTGATCTTATGTCATAAAGTGTAGCAATTTATGTACATCTATATCACAACTCCAAGAAATATAAACATCCCAAAAGGCTTAGGGTAATATTGTTCATAAAATATGTATTATGCCATCTTGTCAATTTGTTTTTTGGTGACTGAACCATGGATGTATAGTGTTGAAGTTTGGGTACATACGGTTTTTTCAAATCATCAAGTTCTGCGTTTACATGAATATCCCATGGCCCATGTTTATCATTGAATTTGAATGAATGTTTTTTTTTTACCCCCTCCCTATCTTTTCATTTGTTCCTATTGTGAAAGGTCCTAATACTAGCTTTATAAACTAGCAAAATAAGCGGCATCTGAAAATCTTCCAGTGGATTTTTTTTTTATTAATCCAAATAGGTTCTTTTCTATTCTTTCAATAAAAACATCATTCTGTAAGCCTGTGTTCCAAAGTAAATATTTGCCTTTAACTCTTCCTTTTTAACAAAATAAGGGCCAAGAAGAACCAATCCTCGAATAGGGTGTACAATACTTTGCAAAATCTAAAAAATCCCTAAGTTAAGGATCTAAAAATCTTAAAATTGTCGCGGGTTTCCCTGAATAGGGTATCAAATATCTTCCACTAAAATCCTCGTTTAGGGTACTTTTCAGAAAGTCACGGACGCGGATGCCGTACAGGCCTCAATGATACATTACCCCCCCCCCCCCCCCCCCCCCACCCCGGGAGAAGCTTGAAGAGATGAAGTGAGAAGTTGACTCGACCACATGATGGACGGGAGATGATGCCTCGACCGTGAAATGAAGGGGAGTAAATTGATGACTCTACCGCGATGAACAGCTTTATGAAACACCCCCAGGGGAGTGTTTACAGTCGTTCGTAAATTCATTCGTAACTTTACGAACACCTATATGAAACACCCAGCGGTCCTATTTGTAATACATGTACACGTATGTGAGTACGCCAAGAGCAATCATTCACAAGGGACATTGCACTCATGATATTTTGCCACACGGGCATAGAAAATATTAGGAAGCTCACAAATTATATTTTTACCTTTAACCAAAAGCATCCTTCTCCTCAACAGTAACAATGGCTGATATTCCGCCAAATGAAAGACCATTTATAATGGCTCCTTATGAGCACAAAGGCATCCAATATCCAGGAGTGGTTCTCTCATCCAGTATCGACGCCATGGAAACCTTCCAAGTCCGTTCCGATGACGTCTTCGTCGTCACATATCCAAAATCAGGTACGTATTTCATTGAAGTAATACTTTGTCGAGATTAAGGGTTATACGACACAATGCTTCGGCGACAACTGCTCCGCGGTCAATATCCTAATCTAAATTAATTCTTAATTTCAACCTTGGACCAAGCACTACTAGTACATACCTAGCCCCTTAACCCTGTCAGGACGGGAATTATTTAACCCTAAAAGGGCCTGGATATTTTGGCTATGCCACAACCGGGGGGGTGGAATCCACCCCCCCCCCCTGAAATCTCGACCGTCGACCGCGCGATCGCACGTCCTCCACAACGTAATCTACAAAACTGTATAGTTAAATGCTCCGAAAAAAATTTCACATTCATTAATTATGCAAATTTATGCATGAAATCACAATTTTGCTCTAAATCATTAAATAAAGCTCAAAAGATGCTATTTTTTGGTCTAGACACTCTTTCCAGTATTCTTAGCAAATATATTTGAAAAAACTTCGACCGGTATCAAAATTGATATCTTATATTCATTGTATTTAAACTTTCTTATGTATTTCTTTGTCAGGGACACTTTCGCGAACACAACTAGTAATCAAATATACCTTGCACTGAGAGGCTCCAGTTGAAATTATGGATTCTCTGAGGTGACTGGCATAGCACTATTTTCTGAGGGGCGCAGCCCCGAAGAAAATAGTAACTATGCCAGTCACCGAAGAATCCATAATTCAACTGGTGCCTCGAAAAGCGTGCATGGTATATTTGATTTATATCCTACCAGAGTAAGCTTAGATAAACAATAATAAAACTAAAGAATCTAGACCTAGTCCTAGACCTATAGACTCTAGGCCTAACGTTAGACCTATAGACTCTAGGCCTATATGAAAGGTATACAACTCACCATATTTGCCCAAAGTCACAAAAGATGCCTGGCCATTGCTTGTAAGTATTGTTTATAGTATACTGTAGATCTAGATCTACATGGCACAAATCCAACGATGAAACCATTTAAACAATGAAAACTTGAAACCTGAACTTTTCCCCAAGTCACAAGAGAGGCTAATAGACCCCTTCTCGTAAGGTGTATTGTAGATTTACATGCCACTAAACTCCCAACGCTAGCGCTGGACTCGACGTGCATGTAGGTCATCTAGATCTGCACTTCATTCACTACGCGCATATATACACCATGATATACACACCAGCTTGATACACACACATGGCCTAGGCCTAGCAATCTCTCAGCTCACGCAGAAACATTATCGCGATATATTGTCGCGATATCGATAGCTTCGAAATATCCAGAAAAACAAAAAAGTGACGTCATAATATTTTTATATCGAAAAATATACGGAGGTCTGACGTCACGCGATATCCATTTTTTCTTCATGGTGAAAGTATTTTGTGTCACGTGAGACATTCCTGGCCAATCTTTGCATGGGAATTTTATGATGTAGGATATAACATAAAATAAATCAATTTCAATCAGCAAATGTAAAAATATTCATAGATTTCTAAATTTTGGCTGAAAACACATTTTGTATTGAAATTATACATGAAATCACGTTTTTGAGCAATTTCCGGTCTGACGTGCAAGTACGAAATGTTGCGTAACTTCGGAACCGCATGCCCGGACATCGCGAATTTGGTCTCAAACGATGCGTGAGATTCGAAAGAAAAAGGTCATGAAACGCCGCGGCGACTGCTTTTCGCGTTGCGGACATATCGCGAGAAACGTCTAGGGGATGGATTCCACCCCCGGCCCTTTTAGGGGTAAGGGCTAAATTGATCACATTTTGTTCTTCAAATTGTCAACAATAGCATTTTTCTTTTAGTGCTACATGGTTCTAATAAGGTGTAATATCTTTGAAAACAATATACATGCCATGGTCAAAAAAGTTGTCGAAAAGTTGAAAAATTTGCCAATTTTGATAACCCCCCCCCTCCAATGATTCAAACCTCTTAATGTGTTGCCAATTTAAGATTTTAAAGATATTTCCCCTATTAAAATTTCTGCCACCAAACGTAATATGTTCATGCAACAATATTATATCTAAAGCCCGGAGCGATTAATCGCCGTTGCATATGTCAGAGCACCGTTTACGGATCAGGGCATTTTTTAAAATTATTTTATTATTCTTTTATTTTTTGTTTTATTTATTTATTTATTTTTATTTTTAATTAATTTATTTTTTTTTTTTGGGGGGGGGGGGGAGGGGGGTTGTTTGTGTTTTTGTTTTGTGTGTTTATGTTTGTTTGTGGCTTTTTAGGGGGGACACTTGTTTTCACACTCTTGTGTGCATATTTAGTGGCAAATACAGATCAGGTAGATCCTATTTTATCTATGAGGGGTAAACATTGATTGATTGATTGAAATTAACATTTATTTCCCTCTCATCGGTAAAATGTTATATATTACATAGGATACATGTGTAGCAATGTGGTGAACATAGAGTACGACACAGTAAATCATTCAGAAATTAGAAGGAGGCGAAAACCCGGAAAGCAAAGCTTGTGTTGGGAACGCCCTTAGCGATTAAGTTACTGAGAGATCATCAAATTTTCTTTAACACACAAGTCTATGGAGGTGATTTAAATGATCGATTTCTTAAATGAAAATCGGAGCGATTTAAGTCGCGCCAACCCTGATACAATGTATTGTGGTATTGTTGTTCTTCTCGGAAATATAATCATTGTGAAAATAAGTCACTATTCAAGAAAATTCTAGCAAAAAAATAAATTAATTTGCACAATTGATAAAGAGGTATTGTGCCAATATATAGTTATTTTGAGCGAGCGAAGCGAGCAAAACAAAATTTTTGCTCCCATTTCTTTTATATAATTTGAACTGGTGCATTATCTATAATGCATGTGTCATCTATATTAATTTGTATATTATGATGGTATTTCAGATTGATTTCTCTGTTGAGCTTTATCTATTAAATATACATGAGCCCGGTTTCAGCCTTCTCTCCATTTCGAAGTTCGTCTTTTTAACATATATCTTAATCATTGTTCTGCGAGGTCGCATTTTTTGGAGAAAATGTCGATAATTAAAAACAATTAACAGCACTTTGATAATAATTTACCTTGCAATAACTTTCTCATATAACTGACAATTTTTTCTTTGTTGAAAATCTGAAGGGGGGTGCCCCCTTTCCACCCCTTCAAAATACGCTTGTGCGTAAAACCAATTCGAACCATCCGGCTTTCTTACCAGTGGAAGAAAGCCATTTCCTTTACGTCGAGACCTTTTTGTATGTTAGTGATTAAAATAAATTGCCCTATTATCCATTCGGGATAGGCACTCACTGGCTAATGGAGATTACTGGACTTGTCCTCTCCGACGGATATCCAGAACTAATAGACCGAACCACATGGGGTTGCCTCGAATTCATCAATTTTACTGATTCCAAGTTACCTAAGACACTGGCAGAGGAGCGGGCCAACCCGATCGACAAGTCACCCATGTTAGACGTGATCGTGAGGGCGCCGTCACCGAGAATAATGATGTCCCATTTGCACCTCAAGAATTTGCCGCCAAATCTACACAAACGCGCCAAGGTATGTGTGTGTGTGTGTGTGTGTGTGCATGTTGTTATTGATTATTTACAGACGTGTATCAATCAGATATGATTATTTTCGTCTGGGGACCGATCTTTAACGGCACCATCCAAAGGACGTGACTCAGTTTCGAACCTGGGTCCGATCGGTTCAATCAGAGTCAGTTTGTAGGCAAAGACAGAGAGCTGATAGTATTCCAATGACAGTCCGCTAGACCAACTCACATCTCCTTGTTGTGCATTCTGTTCTATTCTCCCTCTCATACGCTTAAGACGTGAACTTTCTGAAGAACCTCAGGTGCAAGCGTTGCCAGACTCAAGTAGTCCGACGCTGACATGCCCAAGAGACCCATTACTTTCCTGCAAAAAAGGCTTTACTGGACCATGAAAATTTTTGTAGGTGGATATAGAAAGTTCATAACTTTAGCATTAGTCATTGCCATTTTTCATTTTTATGTAGTCTTTTTAATGTAATCTTTTTTATCTTTTTAAAATTATGAATTATGGGTCAGAGGCACAGCTACTATGTTTTAGAATTGGGTGAAATGTTGTAGCAAGCTGTATCGTTTAGTACAAAACATGGCAATAAATTCCCACAAATGAAAGCCACGTATTATCATTTTTGAGATAAAGAGATAGATGGAATGCTTACAAGTGTTCCACTACAAGAGGGAGGACATTTCATACAGAACTTTGGTACAGGACCTACTATCTACAATATACATGATATAAGGACTATGGCCTCCAAATTTAAATGGTTAGAAGCAACTTAAAGTTGATTGCTACTGTTTTTGTTTGTTTGTTTGTTTTGTTGTTGTTGTTTGTTGTTGTTGTTACCCACGCCGATGAAATCGGCAGGGTTATGTAAAGGGCTCCGTATGTTTGTTTGTTTTTTGTTTTTTGTTTGTTTGTTTGTTTGTTTGTTTGTTTGTTTGTGTACAAGATAACAAGAGAACGGGTGAACAGATTTGCACCAAATTTTCAGGGAATGTTCAGAAAGTGACAGGAAAGAATCGATTAGATTTTGGTGATGATTGGTTGACCCCTGCACATTCTGTGTGACCTTGAAGTTTTGACCCTGTAGTAAAGTATAGGAACTTCAGTTCAGATAGTGACAGGAAAGAAACTAGAAAGATTGATGACCCCAAACTTCGCCTGCAGATGCAGAAATATTTTGGCCAATCAAAAACACTCATTACTTCGTCTCACCAAAAGTCTATTTCAGGTTTATGAATTTTAGAAGACTTTTAGACCCATTATTTGCCATTTCACTTCAAATCCGTACGAGCCTGCAATGAATATTCAAAGCCAACGTATCCCAGCAACAAGGGATTGCGCGCGATACCTTTTTTAACTACAAATTCATTTAGATTCAGGCTACCCTACCCCTACGGCTTCTCCTCTATTTCTTATCTTCTGTGCATTTCTGTTTATTTTCCCCGGTTCTTTCCACTTTGTTGTGGAAGTTTTTGTGATTTATTTTATCCTGGTGGACGTGTAGTACGTGATTTTAATTGTTTTCGGTGAAATTCTGGTGAGTTTGTTCGACGTGAGTGAGTCTATCGCACTCGCGAGCGTTCGCGTGTGTTGATCTGAGTGAGTGGGCTGTGTAGCTAGCTGTACGTACATAACTATACACAGCGCTGTCGCGAAGTGACGGCGATCTGGTCGGGCTAGGGAGTACATAACCCCAGGGAGTACAGTGCCTGTGCCTTACTGACTGTAGTAGGATTGAACTTTTTTCTTTGGGTTATAACGGTCCTGTCATTTGAGATTTGAGTTAGTTTATAACTCATTTATGTCTGTTTGAGTGGATTTCGTAGTTGTAAAATATATACAAACACTGTATTTCTTTTTAATTTGTGTGGATTTGCAAAATTTGGTGGCTGATCGAGGTTCGCCGAATACATGCACGCCAGTATCCACTTTGACTTTGTTGATGGGTGGTGACTGAGCTGAGTGAGTAAGCTCTGTGCCTCGCATGCATTTTGAAGTCGAGATCCAACTTATTTTGTCGTCATATTTATTTTATCCAAGCCCGATGAAAAAAAAACAACAACCCCAATTGCAATGTAATTTAAAGATAGAACATGAATACATTTACTAACACTTACATGACTGAACACTGAATACAAATTGCTAACATTTTTTTCTCACCACGCCACGCTCTCTGACATGTCTAATCAATTACTTTTAGGGGAGGGATGTTTCAATAATAAAATATCTTTTTCAGAAGAATTTTTTCAAGGGTGGGGACACACAAAGCTATGACCTGGATATGGCAAAATTTATTGGGGGGGGGGGGGGGAGATGTGCCTCTTGTTATCCCCTTTGAATGGCTACTGCTTACAAAAATAATCGCAACAAAACAAAACCTATTGGGTTAAGGCGTGGGTCTGCCGCCTTTGACGGCCTTTCTAGTTGTTGTTGTTGTTTTGTTTGTTTGTTGTTTTTTTTTTTTTTGGGGGGGGGGGGGGGGGGAGGTAATCACAACTCTTTATAAAGAAGGCTCCTAGAACCAGTATTCCTTGCAATTAACATTTCGGTTTGTCTGATGCGAAATAACTGCTATTGAACAATAAAATATTTTGATATGCACAGATCGGTTCGTTTCTTCTATTACAGGTGATATATGTGGCACGAAACCCGAAAGATATGCTCAACTCTTATTACAATTTCATGGGGGACACCCGGGCTTTTCAAAACAAACCGTTCGAACAAGTTCTCCAGGACTTCTTAGAGGAAGGTTAGCTATTCCCTTTTTATAGTGCAAAATTATGACGTAGTATTTCTGGTGCTACCTTGGTCCAGGAAACTGACAGTTCTCAGCTTGGACACCTATATGTAGTAGTAACGAATGCAATCCTTTACTTGAAAAAATCGCAGGGACCAACTTTTCCCAACTAAAATGATCCTAGATCCTCTGATCCTCTGTTTACGATCGCATTAAATTGCTTTTTTAACGGCAGATTCATAGGTCTACCGTAATAAATAATAGTACCACAATTCAAATACCTGATCGATATCCATTTGGTGACCCACTTTTTTCTGACATCCCTGACACACTTTTTCTGACACACTTTTTTGCCATTCACTTTGTACACGGGGCTTTTTTGTTCATGAGACAGTTTCTGTGATTGGCTTTTTGATATTGAATATTCATTAGCTATCTAATTGAGTTTTCAAAACAAGTTTGTGGTCATCCTTTCGTCGCGCGATAAATACGATCAACTTTTTAAAAAGTTCCTAAAAATGACTCGTTTAGCGAGGAAATTTTTAAATGAGTCAAATTTGTGATCTCTGGGTGTGTATTTTGATTTGGTAATATTAAAATGTTAAGAAATTAACGTATATTTGTTCTCAGGACCACAGGCGTAGCCAAGATTTTTCAATAGGGGGGGGGGCAGACGTGAAGGATCCAACCACATAGCCAGGATTTCATTTTAGGGGGCGGTTGTGGGGCACGCGAAGAGTGCGAAATTGGTGATGAGCACGCTAAGCGTGCTCTCCATGGGTGGGTGCAGGGAGGGGGGGGGGGGGGTTTCCCCCTTCCCGCGCGAAGCGCCAAAGCTCTGTCGTTTTAGCATCTTTATTTTAAGGCGGAATGTTAGTTTACCGCCTTGGCTGTTTTCAGTTATTTTGGACACAATACTGCACTGTATGTAACAGGGGTGGGTGCAGGGAGGGGGAGTTTCCCCCTTCCAGCGCGAATCGCGGAAGCTCTGACGTTTTAGCAAATTTAAGAGAAAGATAAACGGCTCGTAGCAAACAATTTTTAGAGGCGGAAAGTTAGAGTTCGACGCCCTGTAATACTGCACTGTATGTAACAGGGGTAGGTGCCAGGTACGTGGGCCGTACTTCTCAGCGGTTGGCTGATCGCATTAAACAACACATCCCCTCGACTATTCGGAACCGTACAACCAATCAGCGCACGCAGCCCGTCCGTGCCTGCAAATCTGAAATGCACGCTAACAGACCAAAGATAGCCAAATGCGATTCAGCGATTGGTCTCCACTTGCTGAACAATCCAGCTTGCGCACAAAGCTATGCCGACGACCAATTCTCAATTATGTCCCGGGCCAGAAGCTCAGCGCATTTACGCTTTCTGGAAGCCGCTTACATTCAATCGCATGAACCTCTTCTGTGCAGACAAAAGGAGTTCGTCCAAGCTTTGCGATTGTTCTGAAATTACGGCGTCTAGGTTGCGTCCGGGTTTACCAAGTATAATATAGTTGATTTCAAGTAATTTGTTATATACCTGCGTGATAACCTGATGAGTGCAGGTCGAAAAGCTTCGTTATCATGTCTCTTTTTCATACCTATTTCAGCATGTGTGTAAATAATGACTTTATTGGAGGAGCCTGCGCCTTTGAATGTTGTTAACAGAAATATGACACCATACAAATACGCTAAAATAGTCATTTGAAGGAACTTTTTAAAAAGTTGATCGTATTTATCGCGCGACGAAAAGATGACCACAAACCTGTTTTGAAAACTCGGTTAGATAGCTAATAAATATACAATAGTAAAAAAGCCAGTCACAGACAAGGAATCAGACCAAGCCTCTCGTAATGAAAAATCAATTAGATAGCTAATGAATATTCACTAGCAAGAAAGCCAATCACAGAAGCTGTCTCATGAAAAAAAAGCCCCGCATTTGTACAAAAGTGTGTCAGGGGTGTCAGAAAAAAAGGTGGGTCACCAAATGGAAACACCGATTTTTTTATTTTTTAAACTCTGCACCTTCTCATGGATAGATAACTTCCGCTGGGGTCCCTGGTTTGATCACGTGATGGCGGCATGGAAGCTTCGAGACGAAGAGAAGCTTCTCTTTCTCTTTTTCGAGGACGTGAAAAAGGTAAGAAGGCAAGCGAGGGTTGTAAGACCTGCGGTAATGATGTACATATTGAAAGATATAGCAAAGGCGGATCACGTTGGAAAAATTCTGCTGCCTTAAGTCGAGGAACAAATCTTTGTTTATCATAACCCATAACATTATGGTTATGCTCTTCTTAGGCCATGTATTGGAGCTGCTGGACACAGTCAGAGGCCGACATTTAGGCTTAAAAAACCCCGTTAAAGTGTCCAAGTTGAGTCTGTGCCTTAAGGCCGCCTTTCACTGTGGCGATTCGAGCTTCGCGACGCTCTGCGACGTATAGGGACTTTGGCAATTTACGGGATTTCGCAGTAGGCATAGAGAGATGCATCGTCACGCATCACAGAGGTTGAAACTCCGTCTTGAAAAATCGCGGTCGGGCCGCCACGCGTCGCAGGCCGCTCAGAAAATCTTTTGACGGTTTAAAAATGGGGTTAGCTTGTCGCAGGCGTCGGTGCCGGAATTGACATCGCGACCAAAATTTGAGGTGGGGATGGCCTGTATTATCACCCCCCCCCCCAATATATTGGATAAATTAACTAATGATTATCCAAACTCCTTATGTTTGATCTTAAAAGTAAGGTAGTAAGGAAATAAGAAATGCCATAATTTCAAAGCGAAAATATCGAAGAAACTTCGTTAGCTCGCATTGTTATTCTCAATTAAGGGGTTCCGTCCATTGGCGTAGATCCGTGCATTCCTTCTTTTCATTAAAAACCATTTTGGGATGGTCTAAAATGCAAGTTTTATAGACAGATTTTTTTATAGACAGTCCCTGGTGTGGAAGATACCCCCTCTCACACCCTCCCCCGGCTCGGTCGCTTAGCTCAGTGGCGTATCTAGGGGGCATGGGTCACGTGCCCAGGCGGCACTGGGAGGGGGCGCAAAAAAGCAAAGGAGAGAAAGAAAAAAAAAGGGAAATGAAGAAAAATCTTAATCCCGACGGATTATGCGCCCCAAATCTAGTTTTTAAAGGTTTGAAATGCGAAAATTTTCCAAAGCTTGGTCACTTTGCTCCCTCGCAAAATTATTTTCTTTCAGGATCTCATAATTTCGCGCTCCGAGTATATAGTTCTTAAATAGCTTAAAGGGTTCAAAATTTGAAAAAAATAAAGATGCAATTGCTTTGCGCCCTATATCATGTAAGTTTGAGATGACTCCTGCTAGATATTGCGCGCCCCCCCCCCCCCCCCAATATAGGATAAAGTGTATAAAACAGCATTTGCAAAGGTTCAACTTTTGAAAGAAATGCTAACTTCAGGTAGCCTTGCTGAATTTCTCGACTCTTTCTCAAGCCTATATAGGGTATTTGTTAGTTTCGCTCCCGATTATAGCAGTGAGTGAATAGAAAACCGTTTATCAATGTTTACAATTTGAGCTTCTCTATACCGCTCAATTTCCTGGGTGATATACACAAGAAATTGCGTTGTTTTCGGTTAAGAATTGCCGCTCGGTCGCTTTGCTCCATCGCTTGTTCAATAACGTAGATAATTTTGGGCACTAGGGAACGGGGGGGGGGGGGGGGGGGAGACATAACTTCATTGTTTGCCCTGTGCGCCTAGATACACCACTGACTTCGCTCCCTCGCCGGCCGGCCGGTCATCCCCCCAATCATGAAGACGATCGACACCCCTACCCCTTCATTTCTTGATGTGCCTTCGGAGACCCAATTTTGATGCACCGAACCATGAATAGGTAGTCGAAGTTTGATGAATAGCTACATAAGCGAGGAAGCAGAGTGACCGAGCGTCTGCTCCATTTTCAGCCTGTATAAAAGAAATAAGCATTTTATCTAAAGGAGGAATTAGTACGGGAGTACAACGAAGCGTTAAGTTTTTTCCCAAGTTTTGAACACTGAAAATCGCATTTTTATTCGATTTCTATATTCGGGGAGCAAGATCAGTGAAAAATCAATGAACAATTATAGGTCTATTCGAGGAACTTAGCAAGGCGTCCGAACCTTTTTCCTTTCGAATGCTGACCTTTAAAAATGCTTTATATGCATGTTATCCTGTATTAGGGCTCGAAATTCCACAAGAACCAGACGAAAGTTATATGCTAGAGTGAGAGTAAAACAACAATGGTTTAAAATGTCATTGTGCACTACATCCTTTATTGAAGTAAAGAGATTCTGAAGATGCTAGAGAGAGAAGTGACAGAGCTTTAGAAATATTTCCTATTTCAAACCGTATAAAACACTATTTCTTATACACTTTACCCTGTATCAGGCATGTTAGGGACGCATATAATCCTTAAGAACCATGATTTCTCTTTATTATTATTTTATTATTATTCATGTCTTCTTTAAAAACAGGGTAGTCTCATTCAGTTAAAAAACTGCTTTACAAGAGAGCCCTGTTAAAATACATTCAAATGCATACATACAAAAAACATACAATTAAATCAAAATCAATACATACATGTACAATGATATAAACAAGAAATACATACGATTATACAATTTATATTAAACACAAAAAAAATTGTAGAATGCGACCGAGAGAGATTGGCAGTAAAGGTGATGACGATTGCAACCAAGTCAATCAACAATATATATAATATTTATAACATAGCAGAGAACTTAATACAACTTATTTTGAAAGTACGAATTGACGGACTAAGCTGTACTGAAATGGGAAGTTTATTAAATAAAAAGCTTCCAGTAAAAGAAAAGGAACGCTTTTTGTAATCACTTTTTGGATGAGGTATTGATAGTGTGTTATTTTCTGAGTATCGCGTACAATAGGTGGTAAAATAGGGAGTGATTAAGCGTTCCAGATACATAGGTACCATGTTGTTCAGGATTTTAAATACAAGTAAGCAGTATTGGTATTTGATTCTTTGTTCAACGGATTGCCAGTTCAAAGTGGTTGTTAAGTAACACTGAGAGGTAAAAGAATCAACGTTAAGTACTAAGCGTGCATATCTATTTTGTAATCTTTGGATTTTAGCCAAGTTTGTTTTGGAACAGCTTCCCCATGCAGTACAACAGTAGTCAATATGTGGTAATATCAAAGCATAATAAAGATTAATTAAAATCCTCTTAGGTATTAAGTGCTTAACACGACGAATGCAACCTATTGATCGTGATATTTTACCATGAATATGAGCAATGTGATCGTTCCATAACAACTGAGAATCAAAAATTAAACCTAAATATTTTATTTTATCTACACATTCTAAATCTGTGTTGTAAAATTTTATCACAGGTTGTTTATTTTTAATTTTCTTTTTTGGGCCAAAAAGCATCACATGGGTTTTACTTGGGTGTAAATACATGTCATTATTTTCCAACCAATTTATGATTAATTTAAAATCTTCCTGGAGATTTTTCTGAACTTGCAAAACGTCAACCCCATGACTGAAAACGGCAGTATCATCAGCATAAAGTGAGATTTTAGTATTGGGATGAAATTGTAAATTACATACATCATTTATAAACAGACAAAATAACAAGGGACCCAATATAGATCCCTGGGGGACCCCAGATTTGATAATTACGAGATCGCTAGTGCATTGGTTAATAGAAACACACTGTTTTCTGCCAATTAAATAATTAATGAACCAACTATGTTCATTGTTTCTTATACCATAATATAATAATTTTTTAAGTATCCTGTCATGTGAAATAACATCAAAAGCTTTTTTTAAGTCCAGAAATATACTACTGTAATTTGTTTGGTATTCATATTATCTAACAAGTAATCAACAATATCCGTTACACAAGTTGCAGTAGAGTGCGATGGTCTAAAACCCGACTGTTGATAAGAAAGCATTCTATTTCTTCGTTTTCACCTGCCCTCTCTCTTCCTTTTCTCTCCTTTCTTTTTCTCTCTTTTGCATTTTTGGCACCTCCTTCAAAACTGCCGCCCGGGGCACGTGCCCGCTCTGCCACCCCCTTAGATAAGCCACAGTTCGTAGGATTTATGCCAATAGACCTGTTTACTAATGTATTTCAATTTATGCATGTTTCTCTCCAGAATCCTTAGTTACCAACTATTTAGTGCCCCTGCTATGCATAATAGCATCTCTGGCAAGCTTTTGAGTCGTCAAGAGAAACTTTTGTTCAAAAAGTATGCATAAAATTAGTAAACAGGTCTATTCATCTGATGGTTCCCTAATCCCACCACCCTTCTCATTAGTTGCTCTTTAACAAAAAAAGAAACCCAACTCTGAAAAATTCCTGTAAATGAACTATATGTTTACCGACAATGAAATGCATGCCATATGAGAAAGTAGTTCATATTCTTTGCAATGGTATCTTGTTTAGGTTGCCAGGGTCATACATCACTGAACACCATTGTCTTCAACATTTTGTGCAAAATTCTAGTCGGTTCACTTTCCTGTAAAACACGATAGGGCTGATGTTAATGAGATGCCTTATGTGAAATGGCCTGGGTGCTCCAATTCTCATTGTGGATAATTTTCTTTTTCAAATTTGTGTTAATTTGAGTTGTTTGAGTTGTATTCACCCATGAGTCAGGATTTTTGCTTTATAAAACCCTTTTCAGATAGGAATCATTTTGCAAAGAAGACAGTCTCGGTGAATTTAACAAGGTAAGGTTGCCTGCCCAAAAACCATTGCGAACCAAAAGGATTGCAATATGACTAAGAATTGCAATTCAAAGACAAAAAGCATAAAGAAGTAAATTAAAAACTCATGCGTGTGACTGAAGATTTTACTTTGCTGATTTTCAAAAATGTCAGCTTTTAGTTGACAATCGACGAAAGATGCCTGTGCCTGCAGCACTCAAGACAAACGAACATGTTTTCTGTGCTCTCTGAAGATCTCACCTCTTCTTGGTCAAAGTTTATGACTAACAACTCGTTCCATGCTTTGTGAAGTTCATAAGACTCTTTGTTAAGGCGTAAAATTAATCATTATATGATTTGCTTACTAACGAATGTTCATGAAGAGCAACCAAGCTAGTTGACAAAGCCATTCAATCCAAACCATGCATATTGTGTTTTACAAGAAAGTGAACAAACTGGATTTTGCACAAAATTTTGAAGACAATGTGGAAACCTAAACAAGTTACCATTGGAAAGCAAATGAATTACTCTTTCATATGATATGAAATTAAATGCCGGTAAATATATAGTCCATTTGTAGGAAATTTTCAGTTGGGTTTCCTTTTTTTTTTAAATGCCCGGTATATGAATTGTATTTCTTAGAGAAGTGAGAAAATAAGATAATCCGATGAGGGGTTCGTAATGCCAGCGTCACATATCCAACGGTCTCCGGCCGAATTTGTGGATCGCCAGAAAGTCGCCGAATTTCAAATCCGCCCGGGACTCGAGCTTATTTTCCTCTTGAAATCTACCCTGTCACATATTGGACGGGGCTCGGGAGGAGCCCTTTGAACACTATTGATCAGAAGTCGCCCGGCGCCCGTCAGTAACAAACGGAGTCCGGCGAAGCCCGCTCGACATAAGGGCGGACGCCATCCGAGTTTTGGTCGATGATCACTAGTTCTGTTGGTGCCCGCCCGACACCCGGGCGGGTTCCGCCCTACGTCATGTCTAGCGTCCTCCGACGTCTCCGCGCCTCGAAAATATCGTCTGTTTGGAGCCAGAAGGGCGTCAATTCTATGTTAAAGAAAATGAGTATACCCAAGGGGCAAAATTCCTGAGTTGACAGGAAGAGCCCGGCCGGGGCCCGTAGAAGCCGTCCGACGACGACCCGACACCAGCACGGAGCGCACTCGAAGCACGGATTTTGTAGAAGTCGGGCGGGATACGGAAGAGGGTCGTTCGAATATCGTAGGGAGCCCGTGCCGCGGCCGCGCAGCTCTGCCGACCTCCGTCCGAATTTTAAAGCTAAAAAATGGTATAAAATCGTCGGATTGTCACCCGAATGTAGATCGAATGTTTGCCGATGCCCGAGCGATATACGGGCAACCCTTTTACGAGCTCTGCAACCTCAAAATTCGCCACTGGAAAATCGCTGATTTGGGAGCAGGTTCGGTGCCCTGCAAACGTCGGCCGACCCCTAAAAACGCGGCGGAGGCTGCAGTGATCGAGCAGACACCGGCCGTATTGGCAAAAATGCCTTTTTAAGGTCGTAGAGAAGTCGGGCGGGCTCCGTTTTGGATATGTGACGGCCCCTTTAGAACACAATCAGGGGGCACATTTTTATGTACTTGGCACTCGGGCCGGTTGTGCCATCGATATGCCCGTCGATGTAAGATGGGGAACATTTGTAATATCTGTTCCAACAATAAAAGCAGATTTAAAGCTTGAACTCTTCTGCTTCAAGAAAATATATTTTATTTAAATCCATCACTTTACTACTGCCCTTTCCTTTTTGTTCTATCGGCACATTCTCTACCCTTCCCTTTTCTAGTTTTCCTCTACATTTTTTTTTACCCCTTATTTTCACGCAGGATCCCATGAAATGTATCGAACAAGTAGCGGAATTTCTAGGGCGCCCTCTCTCAGAGGAGGCTCAACAGCGCGTACTCGCACAGAGCTCTTTTGATGGAATGGCACAAACCTACAAAAAAATAGCCGACGACGCTGCTAAATGCGGGAAAGCCGATCCGACGCGCATCGACGGAAAACGTGGATACATGAAGAAAGGTAAAATTCACGAGTGTTGTCATTAAACATGATCACAAAGCTTTCCAAAGTTCAGCCTAAGGCAATTTCAGTCCTCTTTTGAAAAGTGCGAACATAAAAGTGACATATCCGCACATGATTTCTTTATAGGCAGTTCAACAAAGTATTCCTTGAGTTAATTTCTTGAAAGTCTTCTGTGATCGTGTTGTAAAGTTTAGAAAGATAGAAAGAAAAAATCCCTTTACATGGTTTTTTTGTAGGCCTCTTCGATTTGGAATTGGTTTCAGTGGTGTAAGTCATCAGTGGAAGACACCATAATAAAATCACTTCAAAAATAATGAATAACTAGCATTTCTAAATAGTATCACCATAATAAAACTATTTCATAGCGTTCACAAAATACTCATGATATATGATACGGAATTAACACAATCACAATTTCACTATGCCTAACCCTAATTGTTACCCTGAATTTAACCTAAAACCCAGTTGAAGTACTAACCCTAACCCTATCTTTGACGAAATAAAGCCCTGGGCAATTGTCGCCGTAGCAAATGTCAGAGCACCGAAACATTAACACTACGAGAAGACATTGTCAGGAGGTCATCGACAAGCGTAGTGGATACACAGATGACTGAACATTAATATAAACTGTCTCTTAATAAACTGAAGTAATGATGTAACTATTGTGTTGTTTTTTTTAAATGTAGTCATTTAGTCTTCAATGAGTTTTTCACCAAGCGCAATAAAATATATTCATATAGTAGATGCCCTATTATATATCTATCATTTTAATGATTTTTACATTAGTGCAAGCGCTCGGGTCATCAATCAATATCGATTTATTTATGAAAAGTATGCATAATTTCTTGATTCTACTACGTACGTCTGTTAGTATTGACAATAGCGGCTTCTTGTATACGGTAGGTCTGTATTATGTATAGAGGCCTTTAAATATTGCTCTAATTTCTACACTAGGTACGAGTGGACAATGGAAGAATCGTTTTACAGTGGCGCAAAACGAGGCCTTCGACAGATGGTACCGGAAAAAGATCGAGGGAACTGACCTCGACTTCAAGTTCGATTGATGGAAGCAAACGCTGTCCCGTCAACGCTAGCCCTTCAACGTCAGGATTGAAGTCGATTTCAGTTTTTAATTATTCTTATAGTCCAAGTTAGACATCAAAGATTATGAACTTTAAAACAATCTCTTTTTAGAACATTTCTCGGTGTTAACTGGCCACTTAATGAAGCATACTCAGCGAATCTCAATTTTCTCTTTTTTTTTTTGTTGCTATTTACAGCGCATAGGAACATATTTGTGATACATGTATATGCGTTTATACGCTTTTTGTTGGTCAATACTGTCGCAAAACCACACTGAATCTTATTTGCACTGTATCTTGCATTGTATGAAGATAAAAGCTTGCTAGTGCGTTCTAGTCCAGCAGATTGGTAAAATAATTGTGCAGTTTTTCATAAAAGCATGAAATTTGGCATGTATGTAGAATTTTTGATGCCAAAAAAAAAAATCTGGATATGGGGCCACATAAAATTTGGGCCCTGGGGCCCGTTGTGCCCATTTCTTAAAAATATGGCTATGTCAGGGTATTTTTCCTTCAAAATTGAGTTAATCAAATCTAGTTTTAATATATTAAGTATGATGTTAAATTTCTGGGCATCTAAATTCGGACAATTGCCCTAGGTGCCCTTTTTTAAATAAACGACAATCCCATAATATATCAAAATATTATAAAGCCACTGATTTGTTGAATATAAGTGAAATGCTTCTAATTGTGATCAGTTAACATAACCTCTTTGAAATCAATGAGATTTGTGGTGCAGGTGCCTATCATGACTAAAAAAGGGACCCAAAGGCCCAAAATAATCTGCAACATAAAATATTTTAATCTTTGTTTCTAATTTCTCATGGCATAGACTACAATTCTGAAATCAAGGTTATATAAAAAGTCCACTTTAGCAGGCTATTTGGGCCCATCGATGGCCCATTCGAGACAAATAAATTGGATTAATTCGTAAATTTGTCGTACACTTAAACGTCATTAATTTTTATTTTTCTCTTAAGCGTTTTTCGATCGGGGCAGTACTAAAAATATATTTCAGATAGAATATTGTCATAACTTCTCCAAAAAGATAAAGATCCTACCACCGTTAGTAATACGCTTTGAAATATTGACATAATTATTACCCACGCCAGTGAAATCGGCAGGGTTATTTAAAGGGCTCCGTATGTTTGTTTGTTTGTTTGTTTCTTTCTTTGTTTGTGTACAAGATAAATAGAGAACGGATTTGCACCAAATTTTCAGGGAATGTTCGGATAGTGACAGGAAAGAATCGATTAGATTTTGGTGATGATCAGTTGACGCCTGCAAATTCTGTGTAACCTTGTAATTTTGTCCCCATAGTATAGTATTGCAACTATTTAGCGCCGCTAAGGCGTGGGTCTGCCGCCTTTGACGGCCTTTCTAGTTTATTTTGTGTGTTGGAACAAACGGGAGAGTTGTCCGCGGCTACATCACCGTGACATTACCGATTGGGCAAATTTTAAGTGAAATTCCCATTTGTGTAGGGATTTTTCTGCTTTCTTTCAGAGCAACTTGCCATTACGGTAGGATGTCCCTTTTAAAGAATGAGAGCTTAAATACATAATTTTTCAGCATATAAACCATATTGCATTTTGATGCTTTATGCCAAAATGCAAGATTATCAGATGCAAATTACCTGTCAACACTAATGCAGTATTTTTCAATTCTATAGCAATTCTATAGCACACATTTATGTGATATTCCCTTTATAGTCATGGAAGATGTAAGAACATTACGTGAATATGGATGATGATGAAGAGTTAAATCAACATATTAATGAGACCATAGATTGTAAATACTATCTTCCTCAAGAATTCAACTCGAACTTTCCGAACGATGACAAATCTTTTAGACTGCTCCATATCAATGCACGTAGTCTTGCAAAAAATCATGAAAATTTAAACCTCCTCCTTTCCTCTATTACTTCACAATTCTCAGTAATAGGTATCACTGAAACTTGGTTGAGTAAAAATTCCCCCTCCGTGTATAATTTGAATAATTATTCAATTATCCGCTCAGATAGACAATCTGGAAGAGGGGGCGGAGTTGCAATGTATATTTCTAATCCATGTTCATTTAAGATGAGACCAGAACTAACCTTCAATAACGACTTAATTGATTCTACATGTGTGGAGATAAGCCTAGAAAATAGGAAAAATATCTTAGTATTTACAATCTATAGGCCTCCTAATACAAATGTGGATTTGTTTCTAGAAGAACTAAACTTCTTGCTGGAGCGTACTAATTTAGAAAACAAAGATGTATACTTGATGGGTGATTTTAATATAGACTTGCTCAATACAAATGCTCCACCTTCTCACTTATTTCTAAACATTTTACATGCAAACTCATTTATTAGCAGTATTGATAAACCAAGTAGAATTACTAGCAATTCATCAACGCTGATAGATAATATTTTTACCAATGTTGTTACTGAAGCTATGAATGCTGGTCTTATATATAGTGAAGTCTCTGACCATATTCCAATATTTCTTATTTGCTATTGTAAATCCATGCCACGGAGACACCTAAACAAAACAATGATATATCGTAAATTTACTGCAGAGAATATATTATGTCTGAATAACAATCTATCTATGGAAACATGGGATGATGTTCTATCATGCGACAATGTTAACACAGCTTATGATCATTTTTGGAGGACATTTTCACACCAACTTAACAGATGTATTCCGAAAACAAAACATAAGATTAATAAAAGAAAACCCAAAATCCATGGATTACGAAAGGAATTCTTACGTCAATTAAGAAAAGGAATATGTTATACAAACGTAGCATCCGCCAACCAAGCAGTGACAATACATCGAAGTACAAGCATTACAGAAATAAACTGACGTCAATAATTAAATTATCTCGCAAAAATTATTTTGCCAAAGAATTTGAAAAATCTAATGGAAATATGTCATCCACTTGGAAAGTTATAAGTGAAACCATTGGAAAGAAAAAGAATACATCTAAATGCCATATTAACAGTATTGGTAGAACAATAACTGACTCAAAAACAATTGCAGATTGCTTCAATAGATACTTTGTTGAAGTAGGTCCTAAACAGGCAGCCAAAATACATTCAAACCCGTCGGATTACCAAAATTATCTTGTACAGCCATGTGACAAATCGTTATTCTTAATGCCTACTAATTGTACTGAAATTATGAATATTATTCAAGGATTGAAGAACAGTTATTCAAGTAGCCATGACGAGATGAGTACGCATTTTCTAAAACAAATCGCAGGAAGCATCATCCCACCACTAGTATACATTTGTAATCTATCTCTTTATACAGGCACTTTTCCAGATGTGTTAAAAATAGCCAAAGTAATTCCAATATACAAAAAAGATGATTCTTCACTTGTCTCAAATTATAGACCCGTGTCTATACTCCCAAGCATTTCCAAAATCTTGGAAAGGCTTGTCTATAATAGACTATATAATTTTCTTACCAGAAACAATTTGCTGTACTCGCATCAATATGGTTTCAGAAAATCTCACTCAACAGAATTAGCACTCTTGGAATTATGTGATAAAGTGTCAAATGCCTTAGCTGAACGTAAACATGTCATTGGTGTATTCATGGACCTCAGCAAGGCTTTTGACACCCTTGACCATTCAATACTTCTACGTAAATTGGATCACTATGGTGTAAGAGGTGTGGCAATGCAATGGTTTAAGAACTATTTAGCAAATAGAAAACAATATGTGTATCATGACTCTACCGAATCAGAATCATTATCCTTAGAATGCGGCGTCCCACAAGGATCAATCCTTGGTCCGCTGTTGTATTTGATATACGTCAATGATATCCCTAACTCTTCTTATGCACTACAATATATATTATTTGCTGATGATACCAATGTATTTTGTTCTCACTCTAATTTACAAAATCTTTTGGAAATAATTAATAACGAACTACCAAAATTGTCAAAATGGTTTAAATCAAATAAACTTTCGCTTAATTTGAAGAAAACTAACTTCATGTATTTTCGGAATAGAAATAGCAATAACAATTTAGCAAACCTTGAAATACTGCTCAATGGCGAATCATTGCAAAGACTTGAGAGTACAAAATTTCTGGGTGTCTTTATAAATGAAAATTTGAGATGGAATTACCACGTGAAACACATATCTCATAAGATTTCACGCAATGTTGGCATACTTTTTAAACTGAAATATTATGTTCCATTGAAAATTTTGTTTATGCTGTATAACTCGTTAATATTACCATATATCTCATACTGTAATATCATATGGGCAAACTCGAAAAATAATATTGAAATTATTCTACTGCTGCAAAAGAAAGCTGTTCGTTTGTGTACCAATTCTTCGTTCCGCGATCATACTACCCTTTTGTTCTCGACACTTAAAACTCTGAAAGTTGATGATATAAATATTCTACAAACTGGGGTTTTCATGTTCCAGCTAACAAACGGGCAGCTACCCCCATATTTCCCTCCACTGTTTAGTCTAAATAGAGACATCCACTCTTATCCCACAAGACAAACTGAACATTTCCATCTAAGAAACCCTAAAACTGCATTAGCCTTGAAATCTATCAGACATAATGGTCCAGATATTTGGAACTCATTTCCTCCTGAAATCAGAAATCTGAAGTCATTAAATGCATTTAAAACAGCTGTCAGATCCATGTTGTTATGTAAATACTGCAACTGAGACTCCTTCCTTCATCTATTTGTTCATTCAATTATTATGGTCCATGACCTAGCACTCTAATCTTTTGTGTTAATAAACTTGTAAACAAGGTGTATTATCATAGCGTATAGGCTACCAGCCCCTCCCCGTCTTTCTGTTTCTCTCTTCTCCCTTTCTCTTTTCTTTGCAAGTCACTCCCCATATTTGGGGGTTTAAATTCTTCCCTTTTAATTTATTTGTATTACATGTATTTTACAACCGAGGGCTGCAAGCATTTCAAGCTCTATTGCTTAAGCAGTAGCCCTTCTATATCTCATTTTGTATTATGTTAGTCTCATGTTTTTTTTTTGTTTACTCATGTATGATGTTATTATATGTTGTATTGATTCATCTGAATGGAATGTAATGTGATATAGGAACCAATAAATTCAATTCAATTCAATTCAATTCAATTGTAAATTAAATTCCCCAATATTTAAATCATTCAGCATTTTAAGATATATACCTTTACCTTGGTTTCAACCAAATATACCATTATAGTAAACTAGCTTTATGTCTATTTTAGGTTTTAAAATTTGCAATATCCATAAATATCTAGGTCAGAAATTTCTGCCTATATACTAAGTTATAAGATTCAAGCCACATCATAAACTTAATGCAAATAACCACATTTTGAAACAGACCAGTGGTCACTTGGGATAAGACAGCCATCTTAATGAAATGAAGTGACCCTATATACTAGAGGTATTCTGCTAATAAAACATATTACCTTGCCAAAAGTTATACATGTACTTTAAAGCCCAAACTAAAGTTAGATGCAAATATGCATATTTAAACACTTCGAGGCCGTTTTGAATTTGGCAACCCTCTTGTGAGGGAAAGAAAGAATTAATGGTAAGCACTATATAGGCACCAATCCTGCAGCTCTCATGAATATTCATATCAGAACCCCCTTTTTGAAGACTTTGAAAGATCTACAAGTTTCGGACTTGTATTTTCTTACTCAGTCACCTTATTTTTAAATCAGCAAAAGAAAATTTCGTAATATCATTATGAACATGGCGAACAAAGAAGCGGACAAAATATACAGCTCCTCATGGTACCTTCCACAATTGCTCTGGTAGACAAAAGAACATACCTTCATTGCTATTATATAAAAATATGTAGAACAGGTGTCACATGCATATTCACCTGTTCTACTTATTTTACATTTTACATAATAGCAATGAAGGGATGTTCTTTTGTCTACCAGAACAATTGTGGAGGGTACAATGTGGAGCTGTATATTTTGTCCGCTCTCTTTTGTCATCGTGTTCATAGTGTATAAACCTCTGCCGAGGTTCGAACTCGTGGTCCTTTCACCAAGAGAGGACTGGATTATCCGATTGCGCCACACAGAACAGCTGCTCGCTGCCCTTGCTCGTTTTATTATATCGCTACAATTCGTTTCATGAATATTCATGCCGACTAGTTTTGACGGAATAAACCGTATTATGAGCAATTTGACGGGATATGAATATTCATGAGCTCAGCTGCAGGATTGGTGTCTATATAGTGCTTACCAGAATTTATAGACCTGTTTACTAAGTGATTCAAATTTATGTATGTTTCTTTCCTGGGGACCTAGTAACGAGGTATTCCATTAACCTGTTATTAATGAATGAACTACAATACTTGGAATCCAGTTTGCATACAATACTTGTTGCTATGTCTGACAAGCCTCTGGCAAGCTTTGAGGTTGTCAAGAACAACCTTTGTTTCAAGAGTATGCATAATATTTGAATCACTTAGTAAACAGGTCTATTACTGTGATATGATTACTTTTGACCTGACCAATCTATTGATATTTAAAGGAATGACGACATTCAAGAACATTGTCTTTTTGACGCTGTCACTGAAGTGAGTACCAGCTCAAAATGAAAACTTTCAAATTAAATTGGTGTAACATTACCTGTAATTAAATGCTTAACCAGTAGTATATGATACCATGGGCGTCGATCCTCACAGGAATTCTATTCAAATGGGGGGGGGGGGGGGGGGGACACACCTGGACGCAACAATAGGGTGTCCCCCCCCCCCCCCCCCCACTTGAATAGAATTCCTGTGAGGATTGACGCCCATGTATGATACCAGATAACATTACCTGTTTTGAAGTGCAATATGGGCCAGTGGGCAAGTATCAGTTTATGTCTCTAATAATGTAGCTTGCCAATATGTGTGTGTGTGTGTGTGCAGCTGTGGGCGTGTTTAGCTGTATGTCCGAGGACATTTTCGGACAGAGAACAAAAAAAAATTCATGAGAACAATGGTCCTCAGAAGCCGGACAATAGTCCTCGAACGTCGAACAATGAATTTGTGCCTTATTCCGTCGACTGTCCGAGGACGGAGGAACATTAGGGGAACAATACTTGTCCTCGGAAGTAAAGCCATGTAAACGTGCGTGTGTGGGTGTGTGTGTGTGTGTGGGTGTGTGTGTGTGTGTGTGTGTAACTGAGTTTGGACAGACACGTGTATTAATCAAATATGCTTATTTACGTCTGGGATCCGAAAAACGTGAGATCCGAACCTGCATGGGTCCGATCAGAGTCATTTTGGAGGCGAATACAACTCCTGATCCAAAGGATGTCGTTGTTATTGTTGGTAGTGTTATAATAGTGTAATCAGTAAGAATGGAACAGCCTATTATATAGGCGTGCATCGGAATTTCAAACATTCAACAAAACAGTGATTACATTTCGGACGTTTTGTCTTCGAGTGGCGTCCGTGTTAATACGCCACTGTATGTGGTTTACGCCAAATAGACAAATGTGATTGGTTCGTCTGCTCGAACCACGTGATGTAGCCTATTGTATTTGCCCAAACCCCCTGAAGGATTTCGCGGGCGAAATGAATTTTAGGTTACGTGCAAAGTGGCAAGGAAGAAATCTTTTTTCTTTTTTTATGTGGGCAAGGAAGAAATCTATCCAGATCTCTACTAGACTTTGTCGTTGACGGTCACTTTCGAGATTTTCGTAGCTTTCGCTTGTTTCTGGATTCTTTGTGTGGGTTGTTATAGCAAGTTCTGACTTCACTCGTGATGGCTTTCTACTACAACAACCAGTGCGGATTGAAGTGCATCGAGAACACCCGCGAGGATAACCGATAAAAGAGGATGGCACATGAGCGTCAATCCCGGGGGACGTCCCCCCCCCCCCCCCCCACCAATTTGAAGGTGGGGGACACAATATCAATTGCCCCCCCCCCCCCACACTTTTGCGACTTTTATTATGAAAGAAAATAATGAAAACATTCAAAACCGAAATTACCTATAAGTATATATATATTTCTTCCGTTAAGACATACTTGTATAATTCTGTATATGCATAATTTGTTGTTTTGTCTCTTCATTTTCTCTCCTTTCACCGGTGCGCCTTGAGCATTTAAGTTTAAATGGATTTGGCGCCTTATAAATCACATGTATTATTATTATTATTATATCTTCGAAGAAGTAAAGCCCGGAACAATTGTTGACGGGCAAATGTCGGAGTATCAATCTCATGTTGCTGTTGTCTGATAGTTTATCTATACACAAAGTGAATGAGTGTAAAACATCCTAACCCTTTCGTTGAAGAAGGGATATGCGTGTCAAAGTGCGGCAGATATATTACTAAATTTGTAGCCTGTTTAGCTGATTAGAGCGAGTCATTTGTTTCAGTTTCAGACGCCGACATAAACCTTACTGTATCCCACTTTGTTTTTGTTGTAAAACTATATAGATAACTTCATGTTGACAGCTATCATCGAGGGTGATTTGAAGACAACTCTCAATTCACCTTTTGTTTAACGCACTTAGTACCAAGGACATAATTTCATATTGAATTTCTGTAAACGATTATAAAACTGGCCATTGGGAAGGACAAGGAAGTTGATGGTAGAAATAAAAGTGTGTCGGTGATTGCATGTCTTGTGATACCAATTTAATTATATACAAAGATTCATCTAATACCTCCACACTGGGATATTGACGACGGTATATCGTGTTTCCATTTAGACAAGGAATTAGCCTTATTTATCGAACGTCAGAAGTTTTTATTCTGCGACCATGACTGTTTTGGAATTTTTCATTTTGACAACACTTTTGCAAATAGATTTCATAGGAGCTAGTGGACATGGTGAGTGGATAATATAGTCTCCACAATTTAGACAATAATCATAAACTATCAGTATCATTTGAAAATAAGTTGTTGGGATTCAATATTAAGTTCAACTGATGAGCTGGATTTCATTCAAATTGAAGTCAAAAATTGAAGTCAAAATCAAATGGGTGAAGATGACAAAAACATATTACAAGAAGCAAAGATGTATTCTATTTGTAAGACAGTATGAGTGTAGTGAAATTGTCCAGTTGATTTCTTGAAAGTATTTGTGATCATGGTCTTTCCAATAGTAGGGATATGGTTTAAATTTGTGTTATTTATATGGGAGTCTCCCTTTTTGAGATTTGCATAGCGTAATCTAAATGTGAGTTATGAAATTTTTCATTTTATCTTTTATTTTTCAAGATTATAAAATTATTATAGGAAAATAACATGCCAAAAGGGTCATGAGCTATGGATGACTAGATTTTTAGCATCTTGAAGAAAGCATCAAACATGGTCAATAGCAGATCAAGCCTAATGCTTGATTGTTTCAAGCGTTGGTCAGTGGCCTAGATTGATTGTATATGTAATATTAAATGAATGATGAACAAATATTACATGTCTCGCTAAAGCATTTCACGTCAACAATAAGTGCATTTCAGTGATTTACAAGTATTTCAAGCATTCATGAATTGATGATTCTTTAAATATGTGTACGTTTTAAATCCGGAAACTCTGCCATATGTTTCATTTACCATAGGACAGTGGGTAAAAGTAGATGTTGACTTTCCTCGTTAAAAGATGGTAGTGTAAATTAAAATAAACCCTTGAATGTGATCCCTGTTGTGATTTGTCGTCCATATTAACTTTGCAGCAGAGCCGTGAGAGTAAAAGGATGACTGATATGACATCTCATTATAAAATATTGCACGTTATAAACATTTCAAAACATTAACTTTTAATTTTGCAGTTGACACCCAGGTCAGGTAGCAAGAAATTAGATGAATGCTAAAGCTCCTTATCGAGATAGCTCGGCTAAAGTCCATGCAACATAGAGCACTTAGAAACTTGTGTATTAATCACTATGTAAATGTTATTACCATTATAGATTTACAATTGGCTTCATGGAGATGTCTTACATAGTCAACCATACGTCGCAAAAATATATTTAGGAACACTGTCAACATATTTATATTTAATATTTGAAATAATGGAATGCATTGTTCATGTTGTTACAACAGATGTAAAGTTGTGTAGCAAGCAGGTACCTGATAGGATAGGATTTATTCCATGAAATGCATTGTGTACTGATGATGGTTGTCGGACTTCCCTGGCTATACCGGGTGTATAGTAATTTTCAAATCAGTTTGAAAACCTTAAATCGTAGTATGAAATGCGATATTACAGTTCTTATTATAGCATTTCATTTTTGATTATTGCTATTGTTTTGGTTTTCATTGTCACGGTTATCAATATAAGGGATAATATTATCTTCCTTCTTTTTATTGTGGTACATATTCTGATTAAGTGCCATTATCTTGTTTGTCCTTATATCATCAGGGTCAGACTATATAGGTTGCTACCCTGTCGGTCTACACTGGCAGAATTCGCTAGGAAACGATTACAAGTCAACCAGTGTGGACGAGTGTGTGAGTCTTTGCAGTAATAAAAATCATTCGTATGCAGCCATCTTAGGTCGATCCTGCTTTTGCAGCAACACACTGGCAAATATTCAAGAAGCGGACGAACATTACTGCAACATAACTTGCCATGGCAATGCAAGCCAAATATGTGGAGGCCGCTTGCATTATTCAAGTGAGTTGAAGCTAAAATTTGACATATTGATACAGTGGTACTATAATCATGCATATATCTCTTGGAATAACATTATATCGTATGTATCAATTATGCGAGTGATTTCATAAAGTCGATTAAGGTATTATACACATATTGGCATCTGAGTCTTCTACTTCTGTTTTATCTCCAGTCTGATTTTCTGAGGACAAAAGGTACAATTTAAAACATCCTGTAGCGTCGTAACATGCGAGAAATAAGGAGAGATTTTAAAAATGTTGGGGTATTTTTTTTTGGTGCTGTTGTTTATATGTTTTTCAAAGTGCCAAACCTTGACCGTGCTCTAAAACTTTTTTGTCTAATGTTCCGCCTATGTATGTCAAGTAGTTTATCTACGTAAATTTATTTGCTGTTCGATCCACTGTCTCACTCTTAGGAGGAAAACAAAAACATAACCAAAATATTATTTCTTTATAATAAACAGACCATCTCCAATTTCCGATTTCCATTTTTTTTAAACCAGGGAATATATAATTAAATATAATGTCAGCTTGTCATGTTTGTTCTAGGAGTTTATATTCTCCTTTCCTCTCTTGCATAAATTAACTTCAATTTTCCAAAATGAGTGATGGACTTTTCTATTTAAATTCATTTATCAATTTCAAATAATCTAGTTTACAACACGACGAAAAAACTTCACAACGCAGGACAGGCAAATAGGCAGGGATTTCTCCCGGTAGGATGTAATACGACAACAAACCGCTTGCCAGTGTGTGAATTCAATGGATCTACTGTATACGTACAGTGTAAGGAATCTGAAGTTGGGAGCACCATGTCTCCTGACGGGGCATTTCCTACATGTGTTACCACCAGCGAAGGTATTATGCTGTTTATTTCTCTTCATTAATGTAAAGTTTAATATTTCAGTTTAGATAACTTTATGATAACAGAGGTGGCAACGAATATTCCGTGAACCGTACCCTATACAGTACATGTATATATACAAGGAAATGTATTCACGCAAAAAAACTCCTCCCCGGCCCCGCTGTCAGTTAGCTGACAATACCATTAGAGGGGGGGGGGGGGGGGGGGGGACTTTACCCCTGTCATTTTCACTTAATATCTATCAAGCTCTAGGGAAAACTTACACTGGGCTCCCTTGAGAGATTACTGACTCAATTCCAGTAGAATTCATATGCACTGTATTATATTTTTTCTATAGCGCATTTTACGGGGCGTTTTCTATGCGCTTTACAATGAAATATAATGGAAAACAAACTTGAGTAATCTTTTGGCGGACGAACCCATTTCGGTTTTAAGTGCCTTCAAGATTTATTATTATTATTTATAGATGAAATATCAGAACTATCGGTTGAATCACCTGAGCTACCTAAAAAAACCTGTGAAAGAGAGCAAAGTCAAACAACAGAAACGAAAACAAAAACCTCTGCAAAAACCTCCAAACAAAAGATAAAGTAATGGACAAATGACTTCTGTTGAACTTAACTGTCATTTATTTATAATTTGTGTAAATGGCTAATTGTTATATTCTCATTTTAAATGCCCGAGGATTAAGAAATAAAGAGAAAAGAAATCAAATATTTCGGTGGGCCAGGCACCGAAAGGCTGATATACTGTTTTTTCAAGAAACTTACTGGTCAACTGAACTTTAAAACATTATTAGGAGTGAATGGCGTGGTCCATGTGGCTTTGATCATGGAAGCAATCACTCACGAGGTGTTTCTATTTTCTTTAATGATAAACTAAATGTACAGGATATTGTAGTTAAGCGTAGAATTAATGGTCATGTATTGATGTTAAAAGCAAAAGGTACATGACACTGATATAATGTTAGTAAATGTATATGCTCCGACACAAAAACAACATAGAGAACTTTTTTTTCGTAATTTAAATGATGAGTTGACTAGACATTATGACACCTCAAATGATTGTGAATTAATTCTATGATGTCAAACACCCAGCGAAAAGGTCTTATTATTCTGTTGTTTAGAAAAGGCGATTGCAAAGAACTGAAAAATTGGAGGCCTATTACTTTGCTTAACTGCGACTACAAAATAATTGCAGCGGTATTATTAGCCGCAAGAGTTCAGAATGTCATTGGTGATATTGTTCATGAAAACCAGTCTGGTTATTTAAAAGGTCGTCTTTCAGCTTGTAATGTAAGATTAACGAAAGATGTCATTGAGTATTTCATGAAACACGGTAAAACAGGTGCAATTATGTTAATAATATGGACATTTGTATTGGTAGATTTTACCAAAGCATTCGATGTTTTGGATATACAGTTTCTAAACTTTGTTTGGAAAAGTTTAATTTTAGTGAATCATTCCGTAAATGGATCGCGGTTCTTTATACAGATATTCTAAGCTCTGTCATGGCCAATGGTTGGATTTCAAAAGACTTTCATATTTAATGAGGCATACGGCAAGGATGACCATTGTCATCTCTGTTGTTTATTATAGCGGCCGATTTTTTAGCAAACAGTGTTCGGAAGAACGAAAATGTCACACCAGTCGATATATTGG
This sequence comes from Heliocidaris erythrogramma, assembly GCA_025617745.1. Classification (NCBI taxonomy): domain Eukaryota; kingdom Metazoa; phylum Echinodermata; class Echinoidea; order Camarodonta; family Echinometridae; genus Heliocidaris; species Heliocidaris erythrogramma. The sequence continues at coordinate 17,399,440 of CM046869.1, forward strand.
GTTATGACATTCTTAAGCTCTTACAATATGCTGACGATACCCTATTTTTTATTCAAGACGAAAACTCTCTAAAAGAAGTTTTGCATGAACTACAGTTATTTGGTAACATAGCAGGCCCGAAGATTTATAAAGAAAAAAGCAAGCTTGATATGGTTAGGAGACACTAGTAAACGTTACAATATAGTAAAATATGATTTAATGTGGGCTAATAAACCGGTAAAATATTTAGGTTATTACATTCATTCTAATAATGATGAAGCTCTTAGGCTAGAATGGGAGCAAATAGTAAAACTACACAAATTCTTGAAAGTTGGACGAAAAGAAACCTAACCATTTTCGGTAGAGTGACTATTCTAAAATGTCTTGCACTTAGTCAAATTATCCACTTGAGTATTGTTGATTCAATTCCACCAAAATTTATGAAAACGTTGAATAATATATAGTGTTTAAATTCATTTGGAATAGGAAAGTAGAAAAAAAATAAAAGATGTACCCTGACAGAAGACTACAAGAAAGGTGGAGTACGAATGGTCGATATACAGAATCAAATGTTAAGCTTTCGTTTGAAATGGCTAGGCAGATTCCTAAACGAAAACAGAGAAACATGGAAAAAATGTGCTCTTACTGGTTTGACCTGCTAGGAGGTATCACTTTGTTATTAAAGAGTAATTATAGCATGAGTACGCTCAACATTACAAATGAAAAGAAAATTCCCATCTTTTACAAAGAGATCTTACAAGCATGGGAAATTATTAGAACTGTTACCACTGTGAAAGATGTTAACATGTTCATCTGTGATATACTACATCAAATTATTTGGCACAATAAACATATATTGTTCAATAATCAGTCGTTATTTTATAAAGACTGGTACGACAATGGTGTAATTTATCTTAGAGACCTAGTTGGGAGAAATGGTTTTCGGTCATTGGAAAATATCGTGTCAACGATCAATGTCAAAAGAATTAAATGTACTATGATGTTTGACTATGCGAAACTGAAAAAAGCAATACCAGCAGTATGGATGCGTAAGTTAAATGATAGCAATTTCCCTATCACTAGACAACAACAAGGATTTAATGTTCCGAGACTGCTTATTGAAAAAGATTAAAATGCATCAGTGAACTGAATAGCAATGTTTTATATAAATTGTTTTCCTCACGAAACTTTCTCACCAACAAATGTTGTTCATATTTGGGAAAATAAACTTAACATTGATATAAACTGGTCACATGTATTTAGTACACTGTAAAAAATAACTGTAGATTAACAGGTTTTTTGACTTGTAACTGTAGATTAACAGGTTTTTTGACTTGTAAAATTACAAGTTTTGGCCGTTTTTCTGTTAATACGGTATTTTTCTTGTGAAATGGCAGGAAAATTGCTAAATTTTCCTGCCATTTCAAAAGAAAAAAAAAGATATTATCCATGCTTTCACTGAATGTATTCTAAATAAACCTTTTCTCACTCATGTTGAAAATATATTGCAAGAAGTATACACTGTCCAAAATACCAAGATTAACATCTTGCACTTACTGAAAATAGAAAGTAATTGCCAGTCTAATTTATTTCTGACCATAGCTTTCAGGAGCGTATATAGAGTTATTACTGTGATGCAACAAAAGTGGAAAAGATATAGGAGAGATCTTGTACTGAAACATGTGTTTGAAAGAGAAATCAGAAAAAGAATAGAGATACAATATAGCAGAAAGGAAAAAATATAAACAAAGAAAAACGATGTCTTACCAAAGGGTTTGTTGAAGTTCATTTGAATGTGTCATTTGTGTAGGTTTGAAAGAGAAATTTAAAAAAAAGATAGACATATAAAGAGCAGAAGGGAAAGAATGCAAACAAAAAGAAAAGATGATTTACCAATAGGATTTGTTTGAAGTTTATTGGAAAATGTAACACTGATATGTGTAAGTCGATTTCAATTTTGTTGTTACCTTTTGTGTCATTTATGTATGATTAGTGTTATATTGAGTTGTAAACTTTGAATGTAAAATAAATCCTCTTACAAGGCAAAGCAAAAAAAAAATTATTGTCATTATGCAAGAAATGAAAATAACAATTGTAATTCCTATGAATAAGTATCATTAATTAAGATTGCCAACGGTGATATAAAAAAACTGATATCAGAAACCATCCCTATGAATCCAGTGACATGGCTACGGGGTTCTAGGGAATGGTGCCCCCCCCCCCCCCCTTCCCACCCGCTAAGGAGCAAAAAAAAAAAGAAGAAGAAGAAAGATGGGGAGCGACTAGAGAGAGAAGAAGGCATATAGGGAAAGGGGAAATTAAAATCAAAAGAAAACAAAACACAAGAACAAACATAGAATTGTCTCCCATACTCTCTACTCTCCTCTAATCGATGGCTTTGTTCATTTCTATTTCACCTACCCATTAATATCATCCCCACAGAAATGAATGGATAGACCCTCGCTACACCATTGGTGTTCAATGAAATATAATGATCTGCCATTAAATTACAGAAGACAGTCTGATTTTCTGAGGACAAAAGGTACAATTTAAAACATCCCGAAACGTCGTAACATGCGAGAAATAAAGAGAGATTTCTAAAATGTTTGGGTATTTTTTTGGTTTTTGTTTAGATCTTTTTCATAGTACCAAACCTTGCCGTGCTCTAAAACTTTTTGGTCTAATGTTCCCCCTATGTATGTCAAGTAGTTTATCTACGTAAATTTATTTGCTGTTCGATCCCTTGTCTCACTCTTAGGAGGAAAACAAAAACAAAACCAAAATATTATTTCTTTATAATAAACAGACCATCTCCAATTTCCGATTTCCATTTTTTTTAAACCAGGGAATATATAATTAAATATAATATCAGCTTGTAATGTTTGTTCTAGGAGTTTATATTCTCCTTTCCTCTCTTGCATAAATTAACTTCAATTTTCCAAAATGAGTGATGGACTTTTCTATTTAAATTCATTTATCAATTTCAAATAATCTAGTTTACAACACGACGAAAAAACTTCACAACGCAGGACCGGCAAATAGGCAGGGATTTCTCCCGGTAGGATGTAATACGACATCAAACCGCTTGCCAGTGTGTGAATTCAATGGATCTACTTTATACGTACAGTGTAAGGAATCTGAAGTTGGGAGCACCATGTCTCCTGACGGGGCATTTCCTACATGTGTTACCACCAGCGAAGGTATTATGCTGTTTATTTCTCTTCATTAATGTATCTCAGTTTAGATAACTTTATGATAACAGAGGTGGCAACGAATATTCCGTGAACCGTACCCTATACAGTATATACAAGGAAATGTATTCACGCAAAAAACTCCTCCCCGGCCCCGCTGTCAGTTAGCTGACAATACCATTAGAGGGGGGGGGGGGGGGGGACTTTACCCCTGTCATTTTCACTTAATATCTATCAAGCTCTAGGGAAAACTTACACTGGGCTCCCTTGAGAGATTACTGACTCAATTCCAGTAGAATTCATATGCACTGTATTATATTTTTTCTATAGCGCATTTTACGGGGCGTTTTCTATGCGCTTTACAATGAAATATAATGGAAAACAAACTTGAGTAATCTTTTGGCGGACGAACCCATTTCGGTTTTAAGTGCCTTCAAGATTTATTATTATTATTTATAGATGAAATATCAGAACTATCGGTTGAATCACCTGAGCTACCTAAAAAAACCTGTGAAAGAGAGCAAAGTCAAACAACAGAAACGAAAACAAAAACCTCTGCAAAAACCTCCAAAGAAAAGATAAAGTAATGGACAAATGACTTCATTTCATTTCATTTCATTTCATTTCATTTATTTTCCATTTTCAACAGAATATAACGTAATTACATCATAAATAATATCATGAACCATTTTCAACAATATAAAGACAAACGTAAATACATCGTAAATAATATCATAAACAAAATGCATGTAATAACAATTATTTTCATTCAGCGTAATTTAAAAAAAAAAATATATATAAATGCTGAAAATGGAGGGGAATGCTAAAAAGCAAGGCTTGTATTTTGCAAACCCCTCAAAAAAAAAATTGTGCAATTTATATAGCAAGTATACATTAAAAAAAGATACATACACACCCTAACACCCCCGCATACACCAAAAATAATAACTGCAACACCTCCCTCCCCCCAAAAAATTAACTTATCGCCACAGAAAAGAGAAAAAAGAAAACGACGAACGAAAGAAGACGGACAACACCAAAGAGAACAAGGAGAGAGAGAAACAAAAACAAACAAAAACAAAAACAAAAACAAAAACAAAAACATACACACACACCCAATGGAAATAACAAAACAAAAGAAAAACAAACAAAAAGAACGCTGGCTTATTATAGAAAAGAAGGAAAGATAGATATAGAGAGCATGCGCAGTATTGGGGACGAAACACGATTTGAAATATGAAGCAAAAATTGAATAAAATTATAACAGAATGCAGGATGCAGAATTAACAGAGAATTTACCATAAGTCATGGGGATGATGATGATTCCATCTAAAAGTTTTAAGTTTCAATCAGTCAATTTCCTACCAAGAATCAATTTGATTCCCGGTAAGAAACCAAAAGAAAAGTCTTTAGTTGTTTCTTGAATGAGTGTGAACTGGGAGCATCTTTAATATTCGAATTAAGATTATTCCAAAATTTTGGTCCGGTGAAAGTAAATATAGATTTTGTGAATATAGTTCTAGTAAGGGGTAAGGGGACTTCTGTTGAACTTAACTGTCATTTATTTATAATTTGTGTAAATGGCTAATTGTTATATTCTCATTTTAAATGCCCGAGGATTAAGAAATAAAGAGAAAAGAAATCAAATATTTCGGTGGGCCAGGCACCGAAAGGCTGATATACTGTTTTTTTTCACGAAACTTACTGGTCAACTGAACTTTAAAACATTATTAGGAGTGAATGGCGTGGTCCATGTGGCTTTGAGCATGGAAGCAATCACTCACGAGGTGTTTCTATTTTCTTTAATGATAAACTAAATGTACAGGATATTGTAGTTAAGCGTAGAATTAATGGTCATGTATTGATGTTAAAAGCAAAAGTACATGACACTGATATAATGTTAGTAAATGTATATGCTCCGACACAAAAACAACATAGAGAACTTTTTTTTTCGTAATTTAAATGATGAGTTGACTAGACATTATGACACCTCAAATGATTGTGAATTAATTCTATGATGTCAAACACCCAGCGAAAAGGTCTTATTACTCTGTTGTTTAGAAAAGGCGATTGCAAAGAACTGAAAAATTGGAGGCCTATTACTTTGCTTAACTGCGACTACAAAATAATTGCAGCGGTATTATTAGCCGCAAGAGTTCAGAATGTCATTGGTGATATTGTTCATGAAAACCAGACTGGTTATATAAAAGGTCGTCTTTCAGCTTGTAATGTAAGATTAACGAAAGATGTCATTGAGTATTTCATGAAACACGGTAAAACAGGTGCAATTATGTTAATAATAATAATAATATGGGCATTTGTATTGGTAGATTTTACCAAAGCATTCGATGTTTTGGATATACAGTTTCTAAACTTTGTTTAGAAAAGTTTAATTTTAGTGAATCATTCCATAAATGGATCGCGGTTCTTTATACAGATATTCTAAGCTCTGTCATGACCAATGGTTGGATTTCAAAAGACTTTAATATTTAATGAGGCATACGGCAAGGATGACCATTGTCATCTCTGTTGTTTATTATAGCGGCCGATTTTTTAGCAAACAGTGTTCGGAAGAACGAAAATGTCACACCAGTCGATATATTGGGTTATGACATTCTTAAGCTCTTACAATATGCTGACGATACCCTATTTTTTATTCAAGACGAAAACTCTCTAAAAGAAGTTTTGCATGAACTACAGTTATTTGGTAACATAGCAGGCCCGAAGATTTATAAAGAAAAAAGCAAGCTTGATATGGTTAGGAGACACTAGTAAACGTTACAATATAGTAAAATATGGTTTAATGTGGGCTAATAAACCGGTAAAATATTTAGGTTATTACATTCATTCTAATAATGATGAAGCTCTTAGGCTAGATTGGGAGCAAATAGTAAAACTACACAAATTCTTGAAAGTTGGACGAAAAGAAACCTAACCATTTTCGGTAGAGTGACTATTCTAAAATGTCTTGCACTTAGTCAAATTATCCACTTGAGTATTGTTGATTCAATTCCACCAAAATTTATGAAAACGTTGAATAATATATAGTGTTTAAATTCATTTGGAATAGCAAAGTAGAAAAAAAAATAAAAGATGTACCCTGGCAGAAGACTACAAGAAAGGTGGAGTACGAATGGTCGATATACAGAATCAAATGTTAAGCTTTCGTTTGAAATGGCTAGGCAGATTCCTAAACGAAAACAGAGAAACATGGAAAAATGTGCTCTTACTGGTTTGACCTGCTAGGAGGTATCACTTTGTTATTAAAGAGTAATTTTAGCATGAGTACGCTCAACATTACAAATGAAAAGAAAATTCCCATCTTTTACAAAGAGATCTTACAAGCATGGGAAATTATTAGAACTGTTACCACTGTGAAAGATGTTAACATGTTCATCTGTGATATACTAGATCAAATTATTTGGCACAATAAACATAATTGTTCAATAATCAGGCGTTATTTTATAAAGACTGGTACGACAAAGGTGTAATTTATCTTAGAGACCTAGTTGGGAGAAATGGTTTTCGGTCATTGGAAAATATCGTGTCAACGATCAATGTCAAAAGAATTAAATGTACTATGATGTTTGACTATGCGAAACTGAAAAAAGCAATACCAGCAGTATGGATGCGTAAGTTAAATGATAGCAATTTCCCTATCACTAGACAACAACAAGGATTTAATGTTCCGAGACTGCTTATTGAAAAAGATTAAAATGCATCAGTGAACTGAATAGCAATGTTTTATATAAATTGTTTTCCTCACGAAACTTTCTCACCAACAAATGTTGTTCATATTTGGGAAAATAAACTTAACATTGATATAAACTGGTCACATGTATTTAAGTGTACACTGTAAAAAATAACTGTAGATTAACAGGTTTTTTGACTTGTAACTGTAGATTAACAGGTTTTTGACTTGTAAAATTACAAGTTTTGGCCGTTTTTCTGTTAATACGGTATTTTTCTTGTGAAATGGCAGGAAAATTGCTAAATTTTCCTGCCATTTCAAAAGAAAAAAAAGATATTATCCATGCTTTCACTGAATGTATTCTAAATAAACCTTTTCTCACTCATGTTGAAAATATATTGCAAGAAGTATACACTGTCCAAAATACCAAGATTAACATCTTGCACTTACTGAAAATAGAAAGTAATTGCCAGTCTAATTTATTTCTGACCATAGCTTTCAGGAGCGTATATAGAGTTATTACTGTGATGCAACAAAAGTGGAAAAGATATAGGAGAGATCTTGTACTGAAACATGTGTTTGAAAGAGAAATCAGAAAAAGAATAGAGATACAATATAGCAGAAAGGAAAAAATATAAACAAAGAAAAACGATGTCTTACCAAAGGGATTGTTGAAGTTCATTTGAATGTGTCATTTGTGTAGGTTTGAAAGAGAAATTTAAAAAAAAGATAGACATATAAAGAGCAGAAGGGAAAGAATGCAAACAAAAAGAAAAGATGATTTACCAATAGGATTTGTTTGAAGTTTATTGGAAAATGTAACACTGATATGTGTAAGTCGATTTCAATTTTGTTGTTACCTTTTGTGTCATTTATGTATGATTAGTGTTATATTGAGTTGTAAGCTTTGAATGTAAAATAAATGTATTGTAGCAGGCTAATATCAATGATATACGTTTCATCATAATATCTTCGAAAAATGAAATATCTTGGAATTTATGTAGCCATCTTTAATGTCTGTAGTTTTCACAATACGTACATTTCCAATCCAAATTGCAGAGTGCATGTTATTGTATATCTCACAAAACTTTCCTGAAATTGACACCTTCTGCTTTTCTCTATATCTCTCTCTGATTAGTTTGGTTGCGGATCGTCATCGATGTGGCAGGGATCCTCGCGGTTTTGTCTCTCATCATTGTCATCGTCTTGTAAGTACATAATTATGCGGTTTGAGTATTCTCGAATATTGCTTATTTGATGGATTTTGATATGTTTCAAATGCCTAAATGATTCACTTTGGAAGAATAATCCCCCTCATATTAATCACTATCTTTTTCAGATGATGTTGACCACGTCAAATATCCAATAAAATATAAATCTAGAGTGATGGCGGGGTTAGAATTCAATTTTGTGACATTCAAAGGTTTGTTAAGACTGAAATGAACAATTTAATATATGTATTTTTTTTATAAATAAATTAAAAAAAAAAGAAAAATATTTGTGGCGTACCTATTATGCATATAGCAGAATGTTTATAGCCTTCCAAAGTTAGCAGTTCTTTCTATCGAAATCCTCACACTTGACAATAGCCATTCTTTTCGTTCATTAGCTGATTTTTTTTTAAATTTTTTTTTTAGATTTTATTTTATTACTTTCATTTTCAAAATAATACCAAGGTAAAAAACATAAATAAGTATATTCAAGTGCAAGAATCATAATGCAAAATCATCACATTTTTGTTTTGGTACAATGAAACGAATTAAGAAATAAATCAAACATAACAGTTTACAAATACTATGTATAATATAATTAATGGAAGGAAGTTTATATTTTTTACATTTAAGATATTTTAAAAAATGAGGGGAAAAGGGAAAGAAAAAAGGGGCAAAAAAAACAGAAAGACGAAGAAGGAGAAGAAGAAGAGGAGAAAAACTCTCATAACCACCCGCCAACTTCCACCCTCCCCCCCCCCCCGAAAAAAGGGGGGGGGGAAGGGGCCGGTATTGTTTCGATTTATGTCTCCAAGTTAAATTTCGGAAGTGTCCGGAATTATCGGGATGTATGATGTTATTATAACTTATTGCCGATTCCATTTTTGCTTTTTGCAGGGTTGTACGCTTTTGCAGAAAACAACAAAGAGGCATGTTTGATGAATGGAAATCTCCCGCTTTTAGACAAGCAAGACATGTAGAGTCTGGATCTGACAGATCAGGAGATAAAATGCTGAATCGGAATCACAGTTATCGTAATCTGTCAGGATCCAGCACCCTGGACCGTGGCGTAGAATCTATTGATCAGGTCTCTGGTGATACTGGAGTTTCAGCAGTGGTTTGCTCACTCAGTGATGACAGCAGGAATAGGCCTGCTAAATATGGATCATTACCAACTCCTGCAAAAGATGCAACGCCTATTAACACAAATCCTCATGCTGTCACTCTCAACCTAAAGAAACCATCGCGCGGGCCACATCTTGCAGAAACGCCACCTCCGGGTAGCACTGCTGAAGGAGAGTCCCATGAGCTTGAATTCCTTAAATCATCTAACCATCCACGTAATCAACCCTCAACTCCAGTCCCAAAAGACAAACCAAGGCTCTCAGACGAGCAAAAAGATTCCCCTGATGATACTGCTAAAGGGAAATATACTGTCCTAGACAAGCCAGACAAGAGGAGATCGTTGCTTAATATCCTATCCAGAGACTCTAGGATGCCGAGTTATTCGCAAGATGAGGATGTTTCTCTCAAAGATCTGGACAAACAGGGGGGTTCTCAGTACGGGAAGAAAGAAAAAAAGAAATCTGAAGCAGTCGAGAGGCAGAAAAGTTGTAGCGTCTCAAAGGATGAAAAAGTCTTTGAGAATGGCAAGTCCAACACGTTACCTAATGATATATACGCTCTACCAAACAAGCCTGCTGGTAGAAATAAGCAACCGAAGGGGAAGTCGCGCTCCGATACAAATAAACAAGCCAAATCCGATGACGTTGAACTCCAGGATGGGTATAATAGGTTGAGTAGACTCTTCAAATCTCATGTGAGCGGGAGTGACAAATCGAAGCGAGGACAGGATACCACGTCGTGGGAAGAATATTCGGGGCTCCAACCACCCTTGAAAGACGATGACTATGACAAGTTGGGTCGCCAAGGGGGCAACGATGGACATTGCGGCGGGGATAAAAGCGGAGGTTTCATGAAACCTGACTGTATTTTATACGACGCTGACACATATGCATCAGTGAATGATGCGGAATACGCAGCGGTAGGAGAAGAAACGACTGCTGCGGATGAGGAATACGCAGCGATAGGAAAAGGAACGCCCGCTGCGGATGCGGTATACGCAGCGGTAGGAGAAGAAACGCCCGCTGCAGATGAGAAATACGCAGCGATAGAAACAGAAACGACCGCTGCAGATGAGGAAATACGCAGCGGTAGGTGAAGAAACGACCGCCGCAGATGAGGGATATGCAGCGGTTGGAGAAGCAACGGCCGGAGCCACTCAGAGTGTACACTACGAGAAGATCACCATATTCAGATGAAACAAACGCACAAATATTCTTATGAAATGTCATATTATATGTAACAAAGAACGTCACTTATGTAGGAGAAACTTGGAATTTATATGATAGCTGAAGAAAATCAAATAAATTTAGTTTCAACAAGCGAAGCTAAATATCTTAAAGGGAAATGCAACCTTATATGACTTAGAGTCTAGATTCTTGAATTTATGTGATATCTGAAACAATGTTATTCGAAAGTAGCTGTTTCAGAAACTTTTAAATAAGCAATAAGATGCAGGGTCCATTTAGGTTTCGATATTAGTCAGTTTTGAAAAAAGGGACTTTTTTCAATTATGTTAGTGCTGTACAAAGCTGAAACGAAATAAAATTAGAACTTTCTGGAAAGATATTCCGCGTTCGTTAGGATAATTTTTAGTTTCTTTATTCAGCGATAAGATCTTTTGGATGTAAGTTATTAAAAATATTCTCAGATTGTACCCCTGTATCACGACACGTGTGCCAGATGATTTTTATATTCTGTCCAGGATACCGATGAATTGCAGTGTTAAACATCTCAAAGGAACTCCGAATCGAAGCTACATGTCATCCCTGTCCGCACCAAAGCGCACGACAAAGCAATCTGACTAATCCCCGTCTGGAGGTGAATAATGTTTCACCTCTTATTTCCTCAATAATTCGCTAAAAGAGTAATCATTTCACATCTACGTTTATTGTTGGTATTTTGCTATCGAATAACTTTGGAAGAAGTTTTGTAGACCTTTCCCAAAAAATGGTTACAATGATTAATTACATTCATAATGCAATTCGTTTATACAATTTAGGCAAATGCCATAATAGAGTTGATACCTGAAAAAAAATATTTTCTGCAATCTTCTTACCTAAAATCCCTCTATTAAAAGTGCAATGACTTGAACACATGTTTAAAAATGGCTTGCTTTTCGGTGTAATGCACTTTATTGCAGAAATCCAAGACAGAACTGTCTAATTTCTAATATGAGAGTTGTCATGTTTATTAGTAAGCACTATGAAGCATTCTCTCTCTACTAATAACTAGTGAATAAATCAATAAAACCTAAATTGGTGGGTTCCCACTGCCGATCAAACCAACCCGACCAAGCCCGATCAAGCTATTTTGGCCTGGTCGGGCTCGGTCTGCAAGGGCAATCGGGGTCGGTCTACCTTGATCGGTATCGATCTGGCTTCCTACACGACAATGTTTGGCATGTCAAAAAATATCGTGTAGGGGTCGAGAAGGCAAGTGATCGTACAGCGATCGAGTAGAGGTCGAGCTGATCGGGAATCGATCTTATAGAGGTCTAGTTTCCAAATCACTCTATACAGAATAATTTCAAAAGCATGAAAGAAAACATATTGTTCATCACGTTATTTATTGAATACCATGGCATAGTTCAAAACGTATTGAATTCTTTAAGAACTAGTGTAAAAAAAAACAGTTGGCTTTTGGAGATCGCGATTGTATCATCGTGGATACATTACGTAGGCCTGCGTAGGCGTACGACTCGATGCCGGTGTCATAGGCGATTGGGTCCTCCGGTACCAATCGCCTGAATATTTACCCGCCGATTGGATCCGCCTCGGTCATGCCGACTAGTGTTGACCACAGAACTCCAAAAGACGTAGAAGGCTCATACCCATTCACAACGCACAGATCGCCGTATCGCCGTAATACCCGGTGTAGGATTCGCTCGAGTGCACACGCCGCCATATTGCTTAGTCCTCGATCTTTTCAACTAACCCACCAGACCGTGTGCTTCTCAATGCTTATTTATATTATATCGGATCTTCTTTATCGAAATAAAGGGCCTTGTGCCTTCATCACTTGAAATTTTGAAAGTTCAGCTGCTCTTTCATACATAAGTAACGTCAACTAATATCATGTAGGCCTACATTTTAGGGGGAAGGGGTCTCTTTCGGACACAAAAACGGTTAAAATTGTATTCTCTCGAATTCAAGATAATATCAAACAGTTTATCACTATTATCATTTTAGTTCCCTTTCAAGAAAGCAGCCCGAGTTCGTTTGTTCACCTTCATCCTTCTTGACACCCCCTCGGAAAAAGCAACAAAAAATATACAGTGCTTTTTTGGAACCATGTACATGACTTGCAAAACGTTATACTTTTTGTAAAGTTTCATCTGATATTTATTTATTTATTTATTTGATTTCAGGCAAAAGAAACAAATATACAAAATACAAAGAAAATTGAAAATACCATCGACTAGTGGCCAGGGATAGCCAAAGGCCATATATATAAAGGCCAACAACTTTGTTGTTTTTTCGCACTGTTTTATTTCTGCATTTTCCGTAAGTACAAAGTAAAGTATATTCAGAATCATAATAACATAATATACATAATCTACGTAATAAACATAATATAATTACTTTTGACAAACAGATAAAAATCTACTTGATCGTTTAACAAAATAAGATATAAATATAATAACAAGAATAGTGGGGCGATTCTATGCTAAGGAGAGTGAAATGATGCAGGAGACCGACATCGTAAGCATAAGCGCGAGATGATGACGGCCTCGGGATAGGAAATGAAAGAAGAAAAACAAAAGAAAGAGAAGAGAAAGAAGGATGAATATGAATTGAAGGGTAATGTGCAGGTGGCCGTGCAATATGTGAAATGAGTGATTGCACAAAGCCTCTGCTTAATTTGAAATTTAATTTGATGCCTCAATAAATGGTTAATTTTTCTCTAACAATATTAAATAGTAACTTTAATTGCTGTATTGATTAAGAAGGTGTTTTTTTGTAATGGCTTTAAAAGAAAAAAGTGAAGTCCGTAACTTAAAGCGAATCAGGTAAGGAGTTCCATATGTCGGGGCCGTGATGCCTCATTGATTTTTTGAATTAAGGATGTGTTCAACATACTCTGCCATGTTTCTTTTTATCTTTGATGATAATCCTTATATAAGTCAGGACTTTATCGATGAACTTTTTTAAATTGTGGATTAATCAGATTGGCAGGGGAACGGGGAGGGGGTAAGTCTGGAGCCCTCCTCCCACTTTCTGAGTAGACGCATTGCTTGAATCAATGTTTATTCAACTGTTTTTTTTTTAACTTTGAAGAAACGTTTGTATTTTTACAAGCCAGGCTCAAGATTCTCCTTTCATTGTATTTCTTTTTTTTATTATTCATGCCCCTTCACTATATGAGTGTCAAGATAAAATCCAGCAGATTTTGAGTGCGTCTAATAGATATTAAGAAACAGATGAATACGATGATGTGCTTATTGTTTACAGTCAGAATTCACTGCTCCCGGATCATCTCAATTAAAGTTGGTCCTTACCATCCATGGAATATCATTTGACAATGTTTGTAATTTCTATAATTTAGTAACCTACATGGGGAAAAAATCATTAATATCCATGACTATGCTGTTTGTTTTACATGTATAATAATCAAAGATAGATGTATCTGCAACTGTGCAAATAACTTTGGCATAAAACTGGACATTGGCACACGCAGCAAAGGCATCAAAAGCATAATCATCATAGCATTGGCGGATCCGGGGGGGGGGGGCACTTCCGGGCCGTGCCCCCCCCCCCCTTTTAGAATGAAAAACTTTTTTTTTTTTTTTTGCTTGTCAGAGAATTATGGAGGAAAACTGGACCCATATACACCCCCACTGGGCGAATTTTAATGATTAATGATTAAGTTGTAGTCCTCTCCGAAAGCTACCTTTTGTTTCCAATTTGGCAGTCGTGACTTGTGACACTTCGTTGGACTTGATGTATTTTTAATGTTCTTATTGTATCCCCCGGCAGTATGCCGGAGGATACTTTGGATTCAGCAGCGTTTCGCCGCCGCCGCCGCCGTTGCCGCCGCGTCACATTCTTGTGTGCGCTCTAGCGGTCACATTTCTCGACGAATTTCTTTCAGACTTCCTGTGGACGTGTATCTTGGTAAAATCTGGACCCCTATAGTTTCTGGTGATGCTGCCCCCATATTTTACTGTCGGCTAGCGACAGACGGGTTGCCATTCTCTGATTGGTCAGTTAAGACAGTGCGATGTAGTACGTGTGCTGTGTGTGTGTACGTGAGCCGTGGTGTGTGCTATGATTTTCAATACATACAGGTAGAATTGACCGGCATGTTGCCATTTTCAGGTAGATAGGTACATTGACTGGCATGTTGCCATTTTCAAGTTTCAAGTTTCAAGTTTATTTTGTCTTTCAAATCATTGTACATGTACAATTGTAAAATAACAAAACATGAAGTTTATATAGTGTAGGCACGACAAATGAACAATGCAAAATTTTTATACTGTAAATAGTTGAAAAGAAAGACGAGGAGACCTTGGTGAAAGCAATGCTTGTAAACTTTAATAAGGCCCCTCATGGCATGTTAGTAACTATTTCCAATTAACACGGAAAAAATAGATGCAATAAGTGCATCTGACAGTGAGATGTATTTACAAAAGGTATTACGGGGAAAACAAGATCAGTATAATAAAGGTAGATAGGGTCTATTAATTGACTGGCGTCTAAATCATTAGAGATAGATCGAGAGATGGTGAGATGGAGAGAGCAAGGCAGAGAATATTTTTCCAGAGACAGAAATGAAAGAGTAATTTAGATTTGAGATTTTGATGGGAGAACCAATAAACAGAGAAAACATAAGAGATAACATTTGATTAGAACTATACAAACAGCACCAAACTGGCAGAGTCAAAGAGTTTGAAGAAACTTCACAAACAGCGTGTAGAGCATGTACGTAATAACTAATATATCATAGCACACACCACGGCTCACGTACACACACACAGCGCACACGTACTACATCGCACTGTCTTAACTGACCAATCAGAGAATGGCAACCCGTCTGTCGCTAGCCGTGAGTCATATTTTTGGGGATAGTTTGTGTGCGCTCTAGCGGTCACATTTCTCAACGGATTTTGTTCAAATTTTATGAAGGTGTCTCTTGGTAAAATCTGGAACCCTATAGATTTTGGTGATGCTGCCCCCAGTGTTCCGTCTTTTATAGGGTCAAAGGTCATATTTTGATAGATGTCTTGTGTGTACTCTTGTGTGCGCTCTGGCGGTCACATTTCTCAACGAATTTCGTTCAAATTGTGCATGAAGGTGTCTCTTGGTGTAATTTAAAAACCTATAGTGTTTGGTGATGCTGCCACCAGTGTTCCGTCTTTTATAGGGTCAAAGGTCATACTTCAGGGCATGGCATGAGTGCACTCTGCAGGCCACATTTCTCAACGGATTTTGTTCAAATTTTGAATGGAGATGTATCTTGGTATAATCTACACATGTTTAATTTTTGGTGATGCTGCCCTCATTGTTCCGTCCTTTATAGGGTCAAAGGTCATTTTTCCATTTCTTGCACTCTTACTTCTGCATTTCTCGACGGATTTCGTTCAAATTTTGCATGAAGGTGTCCCTTGGTGTAATCTAAGAACCTGTACTTTTTGGTGATGCTGCCACCAGTGTCCCGTCTTTTATAGGGTCAAAGGTCATACTTCAAGGGATGGCGTGAGTTCACTTTGCAGGCCACATTTCTTGATGGATTTCTTTCAAATTTTGTATGGAGATGTATCTTGGTATAATCTACACATCTTTACTGTTTGGTGATGCTGCCCTCATTGTTCCGTCCTTTATAGGGTCAAAGCTCATTTGTCCTTTTTGTGCACTCTTACTTCTGCATTTCTTGACGGATTTCATTCAAATTGTGTATGGAGATGTATCTTGGAATAATCTACACATATTTAATTTTTGGTGATGCTGCCCTCATTGTTCCGTCCTTTATAGGGTCAAAGGTCATTTTTCCATTTCTTGCACTCTTACTTCTGCATTTCTTGACGGATTTCGTTCAAATTTTGCATGAAGGTGTCTCTTGGTGTAATCTAAAAAGTTTTTGGTGATGCTGCCACCAGTGTTCCGTCTTTTATAGGGTCAAAGGTCATACTTCAGGGCATGGCGTGAGTGCACTCTGCAGGCCACATTTCTTGATGGATTTCTTTCAAATTTTGTATGGAGATGTATCTTGGTATATCTCTCAACACATTTCTTTCAAATTTTATATGAAGATGTGTCTTAGTGAAACCTACACATCTAAATTGTTTGCTGATGCTACCCCCACTGTACCACTTTCTATACAGTCAAATGTCATATTCAGGTTGTTGTTAGGGTCAAATGTCATATTTTCGTTGCATGCATTCTGGAGGACACATTTGTTAACTCATTTCTTTCAGATTTTGTATGTAGGTCCATTATAGATTACACCTCTACAGTTTTGGTGATGCTGCCTCTAGTGTTCCGTCTAGGATCAAAGGTCATATTTTGGTGGATGGCTTATGTGCGCTCTGAGGTGATATTTCTTCCGAATTTTCTGTAAAAATGCATTATACTCTAATCTGCACAAATCGTTTTGGTAATGCTGCTCCTAGTGTTGACAATATTCCGGGCCACTGGCGGCAATTTCTACACCATCCTTTTGTTTGAGGGAGGGGATGGGGGAGGGTCTTTGTCCCTCCTTCAAATCGCTGCCAGTGCCGGGGGATACATTTCGCATTGCGCGGCACCAGCAATGCACATTTCTAGTTTAGAGTGAAACCTTCAACAAAACACAGATGCCTGGATCATAACAGTGATCTGTAAAGTCAAGACAAAGACTTTTCTTGAGGGCTATATATTGCAAAAGTGGTGTATCCAGGGGGTGGCGCAACAGGCGCCCCCCCCCCCCATTGGCCGTCGTAAAAAATAGAAAAAAAAAAGTTGTTCATTAAATAGGCTTCAAAATTGGTCACATATAGGATTATTTTGCATCTCAGCCCTTCTTCAGAAGCAAAATTTTT
This sequence comes from Heliocidaris erythrogramma, assembly GCA_025617745.1. NCBI lineage: Eukaryota > Metazoa > Echinodermata > Echinoidea > Camarodonta > Echinometridae > Heliocidaris > Heliocidaris erythrogramma. Next base: position 17,416,654 of record CM046869.1, read on the forward strand.
GCAAAATTTTTTCCCCTTAGACCACTCCCCCAGGACGGCGATCAATAATGCCTGGCGCCCCCCCCCCCTATTGGGAAATCCTGGATACGCCCCTGTTGCAACGTACTGAAATGAGCCGCTCATGTCGAACTCTTACAAGCATGAAGTCTTGCATCAGGATATGAATGCAATAACATAAATTTCCACTTTCATTTGCCAGAACCATGAGAATCATTTCAGTGATCAAAGTTGTTTGAAATGGTAAGTAAATGTAGTGCAGTAAAATTATCAAAATGAGCAACAAGAGTGGATGATGACTGTATTTCTATAATTATCAAATAAGCATGAAAATGCCCAAAGCAATTACATTTTATAACACTGGCAATTTCATGTTTTTCGAGAGAAACTTCCCTCTCTTTTTGTCTTGGTTCATTTGGATACTAGCATTAACAAAATCTAGCAATTTCAGTAAGATTTCATATAACCCTAATGTTGATCAAACAATTTGTACTGAATGAATGCCGTTGACGCGACGAGCTTCATGAATCCGGAGCTGGAGAGCGGAGGACTAACCAACATGGCGGATATCACGTGATCACGTACGAACAATGCTTACAATTTCGCACCCGCATGAGCCTTCTACGTCTTTAGGAGTTCTGTGGTACCTGGACGGAATAAACCGTATTATGAGCAATTTGACTCATTAGCGGGGAACGAATCGACTAGTCCGTTTGTTCCACCGGAACCATGAACCGATCGACTATGACACCGGCCCGCGCCGTGCATGCATGCAATATGCACGACGACCGTACCGTTGCACTCTCCCCGACAGCTAGCTAATAAAAGCTGGTATATCATTGGCGCCTAGCGCCTGTAAGTAGACGAAGAGTGTGATGTTGGCAATGGGTTTGAAACACGCTACGTATTGCCAATGTCTCACAACGAACGCATGAGGACGCTAGACCAAATACTGTTTGAAACGTAGATCTGCCCTTATTTCAGCCAGAATTTTGATTTCAAAACCACATTTATTTTCTCTTTTTTGAAATAGTAAATGAGCTCCAATTTCTATCCTACTTTCACATGTCACTAATTATACTTCTAACAGTTGGATTATATATCATTGAACCACTTTCACACTGAATTTGTCAAATTTTGCAAAGCTACCAAATTCCTTTAAAGATCACATTACAAGAAAATTCCATCAATTAAATATTGGCTTAATACTTTTTATTGCATATATGGCATAAATTTAAACAAGGTTATCCAAATTCAACGCTTGGAAACATTTGAAGTAATGATTATTATCAATTATAAAACGGTAAAATACAGCCCCCGATATAGCAGCTGAAGAGCTCCTCGAACGCTGCTGAGATGTGTGACGACACACTAGGGGCCAGTCCTGTCTAAGCAGACGATGTCCCATAACATCTTACACATTTTTCAGTGCCTGTTTTGTCATCTCCTCTTCACTTATGTCTCTTACTTGACTAGCGTCAGTCTTAATGTTAGTCTGTTGCCTCACTCTTAACTTCGTGTATGGTATTATTTTGATGAAAAATGCAGCGTTAAAAAATAAAGGAATCAGTCACTTGTAAACAAAATAAGACGCCATTGTATTTTCAGCTGCTTGCTCCGGGGCATGTTCGGCGTTTCAAGAGGGAACGAATACCAGTGCTATTATTCGGAGGGCTTTTCAATTTGAAAATGGGGTTTATTTCATTGATCATTGACCCTTCTCCTGCGTATTTACAATCAAACGGTTTTAGTTATCAGAATCAGTTTCACTTTCCCTTTTAGAATGGTGTGAAATAAGGTCATGTTTAAATATACCAAACTCTTTATTTTGATAAATAATTGCATTGCAATTACGTTTATTCATTATAGGACGTCGTCTGCTTAAGCAGGATCGATCCCTAGTGTGACGACATCAAAACATCGCTATATTTCTGGCGAATCCTCGGATATTCCAGATGCTTAGAAGAGCTTTTATTTATGTTGTTTTTATGATCATCAGATACGCAGTTGACATAAAACTTATACGATTGCCATCTGTAAGCTTCCCAGTTTCTAGTGATACATTAATTGCCATATTTGTGATTTTCTTGTAATGTGATCTTTAATGTCAACTCAAACTCAAGAATAGGCTCATTACAAGCATAATTTATGATATTTTCTTTGCCAAGATGACATCTCGGTTTCATCCGCATCCTTTATTTAAGGAAAGCCATTTTATTTAGTCATTCAAAACGGACAAAGTTTATTGGGGAGCTATCTTTTTTTTTTAGGATAGACTATTATCAATTACTTGGTAATTCTCAACACGTGTACCCTTCTATTTTTTTTCAGTCTTAAAAGTCAGCAAACCTTTGAGTTCATCCGCTATTCGAGGAAAACACCTTATGCGGGTAAAATGGTGGAATGTAGCTAGTTTTTAGTTATCATGAGACAAAGGCTGTTGAAATAAGTTAAGATTATCATATGGATTAAAACAAGGTGATGTGAAAGCTTAGATACCACGGATCGCTTTAAACAATGAAGCATTAAAGCACGAAAGAGAATTCAACTTTTAAAAGGTTTTTAGCCTGAAGTAACACATTCGTATTGCTTGACCCACATTCTTTGCATCAGCCCAAACTTGGTACAGGGAGATTTTGACGGGACTTTTTAAAAACGCTGGTGCTCAGTCATCCGTGGCAGAAAAGCCATGAATGAGGTATCAATAGACATAAAACAATTTACTCTTTGCCTTGCAATAGATTTCAAGATCACAATGATTATAGCTTTTGGGTTAGAGGGTATACTTTTTTGGATACGCACTGTATATTACTTATTAACTCACTTACCTCCAGAGTTGCTTAAGAACTTTTCGTGTAATTAGGGGATTACTAGCACAGGCGTCCGAGGTTGTGGCTATGGCTGCGCCCCTCCAAAATAACGAAATTTCCTAAATTTTCCCTTATATTCTGGCATCTATCGTTATTTTTATATTTTATTGAAGTATGACAAAATTATAGTTTTACCATAAAAAGTGTCGCATTTTCACGTGTTTGTTTCACATGCTCGCAGAATTTAGGAACGGAAGAGTTTATATTCGGCGAAGAGAGTTAAATCGAGAGTTATATAGGGGAACAGGATCACCTTCTCCCAATTGTGAAAAAACACAGCTGCATGATTGGTCATGTAACTAGATGGAAGAAAAGTTTGGCAAACACCATTAAGGAGGAACAAATGGCAGAAGGAAGAGGGGCAGACCGACTAAGACCTGGATTGATAACATAAAGCAGTGGACGAAAGTATTTTGAGCAGCTAACTAGAATAGCTGAAGACAGAAAGTTATAGAGAACCTGTGTCTCAAGATCCATCACATCATGCACATTGTCGTCCCAAGACTCCCAACGGCCTCCAAGCTACCGGACATAGATAGATATATTGTACCGATACGCCTATATGATTACTTGTAAATGATATATTATTCATGAAGTTATCTTACCACCAGTACTAATCACTTTTTCCATGTTGAGCCAGAAAACTCCTGATAATTTGCATAAAATGTTCATGCATGCTAGCCAGCTTGCTAAATTTTTTTTTCCCACGAACTTTTTGTCCCTGTCTTCCCTGGCGCATGCGCAACTGATCGTTTCCGATCTAAATCAATTTCGCAATCATAGGGTTTATTCCGTAAGCGATATAATGACGGTTGCTCCCAGCGTCTTGCTGTGGCGAGATGCGTTAGCCCTCGGACATTAAACCTGAGGTATGTGGGTTCGACTCTCAGTTTGGACATTACAAAAATAATGTCTTTTTTTTATTATTACTAAAAGTAGGATGAAACTTTGAAACTCCAAGCATTGTAGGGCTATTTCAAAGTTGCGCATGCGTTAAGGACGATAGTGACAAAAGTTCGTGGGGAAAAAAAGTTCGCCGCCAGCTTATATAGATTCCACTCAGGTTCGCATAGGCTACAGTTCAGATCTCCGGGAGGAAAATGAATGAATATCGAAAGACTGGCAAAAGAATTGAACTGAACTTTTTGTCATTATGACGCAACCAGTGGTTGAATTGCTAAATATTTACATTGATATAAGAACAGGAAACAAGTAAAATTTACATGCTTAAAAATTATCATAAATGTATAATAAATATTCTAAATAATTTTGTATACTAGTACTAGTAGTTTAAAATCTTGCAATATCTTACAAGAGAAAGTACTATCTATTGAATTAATTACAGAAAATATGATGTGAATTATATTTATAGCAACATGGAAACAGTGAAGTTAAAAAAATGTACGTATTTCTTCACATGACGAAACCCAGATTGACTTCCACCACTTCTAGATACCTGACATTGCAGCAAGCCTAAAGTAAACACAAGCGCTGTGCAATGTAATACCCCTGCCCAGCGACCTTGACTGGGTGATATAGAGAGAGAGATAAGCATGATATAGGGAGACAGGAAGGGAGAAACGTGCACTGGCCTCCGGAACTATTTCATTTTTATAATGCCGTAGCTAAAGTTACATAACATGTTTCCGTCACTGCTGGAAAAGTCAAAAGCTCAAAAGAACTGTCTTAACTTTTGCAAGAGGCTATATGAACCTGTGTGATTTTTATATTTTGCATTAGAGAAGTAATAATTAACCCCAACTGTCCAGATTAGTGTTTTGATGAATGGTAAGATCTATAAAAACCAAAAATAAATAAAACAATTTCTTTCAGGACAAAATAACTTCATGGTAACTGAACACGCCATCCACGGAGCGGAAGTGCTCCGTATTCGCCGAATTGTTCGGATAAAGCTGGAATGATACGGATGAAATACGCTTGTGCTTGCGCATGCGAAAATGCTTAAGTAGATACTGTGTACGTACGAACTCGACTCGCAATCACATGTGGACTTTGTTTATATTTTTGCAGGCTCGATCAAATCTGGTTTTGATACTGGTAACGTATTACTTTTGTTTGTGTTCGTTAAAAGGCAGTAAATAGCAATAGAAACATAAATAATACAAAATATTTATTTGAGAGAGAAAAATTGATGCAAATGTTCAAGTTACGGCAAAATAATTTCATTTATTAACAAGTCTGGTCACAACACACGTGCTTCCGCCCATGGCATAAAGTTCAGTGGCATCGTAACGCGCGCTCCGGCGGAGGCACGGCCAGGGAATTGTGTGACCTTTGACCGTGCAAGGAACTTTGGCCCGCGCCTGGCGCTGCTATCGTTCATAAACCCTTTGGTCGGCGCCTGGCGCGGGCCTGGCGCGGGCCTGGTGCTGATAAAAGCAGCACCAAAATAGCGCGGGCCTAGTCCGGACCAGAGAGTTACTGAAAGGGGTATAAGTTGCCGAATGTCACTGCCAAAGTAGGGCAGTACAGTACAGTACCTTGTATTCACAGTTTTCTTTTGCTACTTTGTCATGAACTAACTATTGTCTACGGCGGACCGTTGAATATTAATGAGTCAGAAAGAAGAGGATCTTGGGTATTTGATTCCAGTTCATCGTGACTTGGCCGTGAACCAGAATAGCCTGGCGGTTAAGTCGCTGCCCGGCAAGCAGTAGATGACAGGTTCGAATCCCGCTGGTTCCAGTTTTTTCTGACTTGTGATTTTCATTACAGATCGAGCATACGATCTTTAACACTGGAAGTAAAATGCCTAAAAATTTGTTTACAAATTAAAATTCCTCCCATCAAGCTTCTTCATTTACTAACTCTGACACCATCAATTACTTTACGTAAATCAGGGGTCCGGTGTACATTATAACCCCAAACTGTATGTATTAAGTTTTTTGTGTAGGTCCTATGCGTTTGGGAAAGCTGGGTAAATATATGACATGCATTCAATATATATAGCGCACGGACGTGTATACATTCAGTTATTTCAAAGTAGAACTGGGTTTAAAGGGATACGCCACCAGGCGGCCGTGGGGAAAGTCAGGATTGCGTAAGCCCCATTCACTCGTACACAAAATTTGTGCGTCGAACGCGTCCTTGGACTAAGTGGGATTACATTTCGACACCTCGAAGCCGACCGAATCTCGCACGAAAGCTCGAGCTCAGGCGGAGCGTACATGTTGTGCGGCGACCAGTCTGTCCGAGGTTTGCGCCCCGCGGGGCAACGGCATGATCAGGTTACGATCACGGTGCCTTCTCGCGGCATTAAAACGTGCACATTCTGCGGTTGAGTATCCCTTTAAGACAAGGAGATCCGCTGTCTCCTTATTTATTCATTTTATGTATCGAATGTTTAACTCATTGCATTCGAAAAGATAACTTGGTAAAGGGTATTCGCGTAGGTGAAACGGAAATAAAGCAGATCCTTCATGCAGATGATATGACAATATTTGTACAAGATATAGACTCAATTTATAGATTGGAGGTAATTCTAGAGAGCTTTAAGAAAATATCCGGACTGAAGATTAATGGAAATAAAACGTTTATTTTGCCTCTGGGGCCATCTGTTGGCGCTGCAACTTTTTATCCTTTTGGAAAGGCAGTTGACATTGTAAAATATTAGGTATTTAGTTTTCATTAGATCCTAACGTTGCTGAAGAGATGAATTATAAAGAGATTTCGAGCAAAATTACGAAATTGTTAACTGGTGGAAGCAAAGAGATCTCACTCTGATTGAGAAAATTCACTTGCTGAAAACATACGCATATTCAAAATTGATTTACATGAGCTCTTTGACTCCGACGCCTGAATAGGTTTTCAAAGAAATTAATGAGATCTGCTTTAATTTTCTATGGCGAGGGAAGGACAAAGAAGTACCTTATATCTTGATTACAAAAACAAAGAGGATTGAAAATGATTAACTTTAGACTGTTTATGAAGGTGCAAAGGGTGATGTGGATCAAAATACTTGTAACTGGAGATCAGAAAATGAAATGGAAAAAGTACTTCAAATTTTTACCGAGACCATTTGGGGGAAATCTAATTTTCTATTGTAATTATTTACCTAAAATGATCAACATACAGTTACCAGAGTACTACCAGGAAATGTTAAATATTTGGTTTGATATGAATGCGTTTATTAAAAAGGATGCAACTAATAAAAGATATGAATACACCTATTATTGAAAAAAAAATCATAAGAAAGGAAAAACATTTTCATGAAAATCTTTTCTTAAAAAACACATAAATTGTACCATATTACAGATGAAGAAGGAACATTGAAGTCAGACACTTATTTCATATGTATGGGACTAGATGAAGAGGAAATAGCATTGATTAAAGAAATATATGCAGATACGCCTGAAGAATGGAAAGTAGATTTAAGAAAGCATACTTCAGTTGACTGTCTAAAAATAGAATTAATGTTTTCAAAGAAAACTTTTCAATTTGAATCAGTTTGTTCAGAGAATTTGTATAGGGCGTGCATACAAAAGATGGCCGACATTAGTTTTCAGAATTTACAATTATCATATAATATGGCGGTAAAAGAAATTGAAAAGGTTTTTTGTCGTCCTAGATTAAGCACATTGGATAATAAATTGAGAGAATTTCAATTTAAATTGCTCTATAATATTTTTGTGAACCATCATTTATACAAGTTTCACTTCATATCAAGCGATAAATGCTCATTTTGTGGTAAAGATGAGGAAACATATAGGCATATATTTTTTAATGTGAAATGGTAACAAAATTATGGGAACGGTGCAGTAACATTTTAGATCTTCTCGTTGTTAAAGACATGATTTGGAAGGAAGTTCACCTTGGATTACATTGAATTAGAGGAAACAACTGAGAATAGGCAAATAATCATGTTATTTAATTAATTAAATATTTGATATATCTTAGTCGGGAGAAAAAGAAGCCTCCAAGTATTGAAGAAATAGGAGAAAAACTGCTTAAAAAGTAAACAAGAAGAGAGAAAGATTGCTACCGAACGGAATACTTTGACACTACACTATAAGAAATGGGAACATTTCAAAGTAACACACATAAGCATGAAACGAAAGCATGCAATGGGCATGAGGGGTGAGGAGTGGAGGGGTCCGCCTGGTTCGCGATCGTGTGGAGTTGGCGGCTTTTTGCCGCTCTAGACTGCCCTTATCTATTCTCTTCTCTTTTCTTCTTTATTTTTGTCTATTTTGCTCGTGTGTGTGTTTGTTGTTTGTAGGTTTACAGTTGAAATCTTGGCTCGAAGGCTGTTCTGAAAAGGCATTTCATCTACAATTATACAATCGTCTCTCATTCTTTCTCGACACAGGTGTACTATCGTACTATCGTAATATCGGTCCACTTGACGGATCCCTCTCCATGTTTTCAGGCAGATGGTGTAGATGGTCTACTTAAGCCAGTGTGGTAGTATTGGAGCGTAATGTGCGTCACGGCGTAATACCCGTTGCACACGAGACGTATTTGCTAACGTTGCTAAAGTTGCGTCAGCAACTAGGGCGGTCTTTGACGCGCAGAGTGAATCGTACAAAAAGTGAATGCAAAGTGAAAAGTGCATACATTGTGTTGAATTATACGAGGTTTGATTGTCTCCATAGGCTTGATTAGCGTAGATTATAACGGAATTAAAACGACGTCTCTGGTGCAACGGGCTTTATTAAGCGCGGAAGCCAATGCCATCCTAGTACTGTCAAACGTTAATAGAAAATAAACGATGAAATAGCTGGCAGTTAGAGGGGATGATTCTTATCAACATTATCTAGCAAGGGGCAGATATATGACAGTAGCAAAGACACTTCCTCGTTGATGACCTCATCTGGCATATGCAATATGATTGGCCACGGACTTGCTAGGTCCATATCCCATATATCAATGAAGATTACTCCCATGCCCTTAAAAATACTCCTTATAAGTCTTCTCATTTCATCAAAGATAAAGTCTCGACCGGGCTTTAATAACCAATAGTTAACGGGGTGTGGACTCTTAGCAACAACAATGAGATCTGGACACCTCTGCCTAGCAATCAAAATAGCCGCCCGGATGCCCTTCAACCAGTCGGTGTAAGCTTCCCACTGCCAGATGCAGAAGTGTGCCCAAGGACTGAACACCACGACATTTCTGCAGTGACGCGGTAACTCTAGGATAACATCGGCTTCGAATTTGACCGTCGAGAGGTTGACGAGAACTGATGAAGGATGGACGGTGAGAGGGTGAAAGATAAAAGTCATGTTAAGATTTGCTTGCTCATCACGTCTCCGCAGCGTGAAAACTTTTTCGTGGTCCTCCTTCCGTCCAAGTCCCAAGACCTCAGCAAAGGCGGCGAACCACTGCCTCGTGGTCGAATCGCCGAGGAAGTAGACGTTAAAACCCCGAAGACACTGTTGGACTATGGCCTTGGTTAGCATGACTCGCGGACCGCATGTTAAAGAGAACCAAGTATTATTCCACCAGAATCCTTCTGTCAAAGGCACATGCATATCTGGCTGACATGAGAGTAGATCCAACGATTCATCAGAGAGTAAATGTACTCTATTTTCAGGTCCCCCTGTAAATCAAGAGGGGTTTGAGAGAACAAATCATCATCAAACACATTCCATGATTTCAAATTAGAATTTTTGCGAGTACCGATATAAAATGAGTATTTTGATCTTTATCCCCCACACGGTCAGTTATTTACATCTTATGCAACATCATTACACAGATCACATCGACGATTTTGTGCCTACAAAGTTTCAGAAACAAAAAATACTATAATCTGATGATATACATGTATGTAGGTGTATTTGTCTCCGTCAGACATTTTGTACTTTACACATATTTAGTTTCCCCTCTCGAATCCACCCCCCCCCCCCCCCCCCCAGATATCGACCGTCGACCGCGATCGCGCCGAAAATCGGCACGTCGTCCACAACGCAATCTACAAAACTGTATAGTTAAATGCTCCGAAAAAAAATTCACACTAATTATGCAAATTTATGCATGAAATCAAAATTTTGCTCTAAATCATTAGATCATCAAGCTCAAAATATGCTAATTTTTGGTCTAAACACTCTTTCCAGAATTCTTAGCAAATATACTTGAAAAAAAATTCGGGATCAAAATTGATTTCTTATGTATTTTATTGTATTTAAAATTTAATGTATTTCTTTGGGGTTTTTTACCTTGTTTTTATTGTTTTTCTGGATAAAATTTGTCAGGGACACTTGAGTGAACATAAACAACATAAAATAAATAAATTTTAATCAGCAAAAGTAAAAATATTCATAGATTCTGAATTTTTGCTGAAAACACATTTTGAGCAATTTTCGAATTTTCGATCTGGCGTGCAAGTACGAAATGTTGCGTAACTTCGGAACCGCATGCCCAGCCATCGCGAATTTGGTCTCAAAAGATGCGTGAGATTCGAGAGAAAAAAGTCATGAAACGCCGCGGCGACTGCTTTGCGCGTTGCGGAATATCGCGAGAAACGTCGAGGGGGGGGGGGGGGGGCCGGCCCTTTTAGGGTTAATCACCATACCGTATATTTGAATAATGTGAATAAAAAGTCGGGTAAAGTGTTATTTTTTTTTACCAAGATATATTTACAAGATATATTTACAAGATATATTTCCAAGATATTAATATGTGTTATATATCCAAATATTACATGAGTTCTGAAGAAAATGCATTTCATCTTGATGAAGACTAAATGACGATATTTTTGTCTTTATGAATGACCTAATAATGATGCTATTTATGTTACGTCGGCCCTCTGGCCTGTGGATGACACACGATCTCATTTACACCCGGGCGGGAATCTCACACATAGAGGAAAGTTATTTCAACGTCCGGACTGCTTTTTAGTTATTTGGATGTAATACTGCACCCCTCCACCCCCTCACAATGGAACAACGCCCCTGTATTATCAGAGAATTATAATGTACGATTTAACATGCTAACCTGTGACAAGTATACCATCAGGAACATTTGGAATCCTCGCGTATAAATATGGTCTGCAACAGAAAGACATATAAAATTTTTATTTGTTTTCATTCTTTAAATACAGAATTCAATTGAGGCGGACACTAAGAAATTGGCAATGAAAAGTAGGCCCGTACACTATACATTCGAAATAGTGGTTACAAATACATGGCGAGAAACGATAAAGCCTGCCACAGTGGGTTAATTTGGTAAACAAATGTTATCAGGGCCCAGTTTCATAAAACTTTTTATAAATAACAATTGCAACAGATCTATGACAAATTTGCTCTCAGCCAATCATATGCTTTGATTTCATTGTGACTTGTTATTGATAACAAGTTTTATTAAACAGAGCCCAGTTCGCCAGTACACGTCTGAGAAAGCTGTAGTATTTTTTTAAATACAATTCCGTCTTACTGCACTAAGTGCTATAAAGACCGATCCCCCAAACGATCGTGTTGTTCTCTTAATCTTTATCATAGACCATTCATTAAAAAAAAAAATAAGTTTAAAAAAGATCGATCTTTTTTCGAGGACAGCATTGACCAATCAGAGAAGGATAAACCCCTACGAGAAACTACCCGAACATTTATCGAAGATTGTTTTTGTAAGTCAACTTAGATCCCTCCATTTCCTTTTAAAAATCTTAGAAGTGTGGATAGTTGATTTTCTTTTTCTAATTGGACAACACTGTCTTTAATATATGACTGATAAAAATACTAAAATTTATGGCATTATGTACCAACCATAGTACTGACTTACGGAATTTATTGATGAGAAAATAATCTTGTCAATAGATCTTGCATAATATAATATGAGTTGCAATGGATAAACAGCACATAATACAAGGATTAAAAAAATACAGGCGGGACATCCCAGTCGACCGATAGCCCATGAGACCGATGACGTCAGTCTCGTGGACTCTCGGAAAAAAAAGTTGTCAGAAGACAATATCGTATCAGAGCAGTTGTTAAATCTCTTTTATTGCCCCAGCTATTGTATTTGTTCTCAGTCTTATGTATAGATGTCCCTAAATCCTTTTTCACAAAGCTGAACGGGTTGCTTTATAAATTTATCTGGAATAATGGTAATGATAGGGTGAAAAGAGTCTTACTCTGTGATTTGTATGAAGAAGGTGGCCTTAAAATGATTGATCCAAGCACTTTTGCAAAATCACAGAAAATGGTTTGGGTAAAAAATATTTTGAATGATAACTATGTGAGTACTTGGAAATATATAGAAATAGAAATGTGTAGATTGTTTCATAATGACCCAGATTTACTTTGGAAAGCAGAAGCTCCTCTGAGTGTACTGAAGAAATTGAAAAATTGTCAATTGGTTGAAACTTTGAAAGTCTGGTACGAATATAGATCTTTAGTTATGAAAGAATTGAATTTACATAGTTACCACAATCAGGACTATATTTGGTATATGAAAATGTGAGTTTAAGGCATAGACCTTATTTTTATTATCATGCTTGGTATGAAAGAGGAATTGTTTATGTCTCTCATTTGTAAGGAGGTTGTAATATGGTGAAAACCTTTGAAGACCTGGTAATAGAATTTGATATTCCTATAACTGACCGTCGCAAGTATGATTCCCTGATGAATGCTATATATTTAGATTGGTTTATTGATCACCAAGATGTTGACGAAAATATTTTTGATAGGATTGTTTCAGAGTTGCTTGGGAAAGTGAAAGTACCCAAGTATGCTTATTCTGTATTCCGCAACAAAGATCATTCCACACATGTCAAAGTTGGTAATAAGTGGGAAGATTGGCTTGGGTTGGACAGAAATGAAATTGAATGGTCTTCTATACATAAAAATAATTTTAAATGTAATATATAAACTCAGCTAAGGTCCTTTTATTTTAAAGTTTTTCATATAAATGCCATAGCCTTGAACTCATTTTTGTATAAAATTGGGAGAAGAGACAGTCCATTGTGCTATTTTTGTCAGGAGCTTCCTGAAACTTTGATCCATATCTTTTGTAATTGCACAGTAGTTGCTCCAATGTGGAAAAAACTTTCTGAATATATTGATCGAATGACAAAGGAGACAACACTGTACACTGACTTTGCTTATATATTTGGTATCGATATTGGAGGAAAACATGATTTATGTATTAGTTTCTTATTCCTGTGCCTCAAGTTTTATATTATTCGCTGTAAATATCAGGAGGTAGAATTGAATTTTCACAGTTTCCTTTCTTTTGTAAAATTAAAACAAAAAATTGAATACAGAATAGCAGAAAAGAAAGGTAAATTGAACTCCCATTTTAAGAAATGGTCTCTTTCATTTTTGTAGAAATTTATCCCCTCCCCCCTTATTGTCAAGAACATGTAAACATCTTATCTGGTAATTACGGTTTTCTTCCCGGTTTAGTAATTAGTGGAGCCTCACTTTGATGACATAAGCTTCAGTTAAATATTTCTTATAGTTGTCTCTCTATATCCTTGATGTTCATTAGGACGAGGCTTCACTATTTTAAAGAGTTAGGGCATTGGCATTATGTTGTGATGTGTAGTGTTGTGCTGTGCTGTGTTGTTTTGTATTTTTCTGTATTCACGCATACTTTTTGATATAACATGTATTGTAAATATATTATGTAGTTAAGTTTGTTTTGTTTTCAATTTAAAAAAAATAAAAATATCGTATCAGATAGTTTGCGGTTTGAGTCCCAGCTACGGAACCGACGTCCTTTGGGTAAGACACTAATCTACAGTTGCCACTCTCAACCCAGGTGTAGGAAATGGGTAATTGGTTGGATGTACATCTTTGAATGTTGTCCGCGCTTCAGGGAAGCTTAACTAAAGCCATATTGGAATAGATATGTGCGCTACATAAATATAGAATTATTATTATTGAATGGAACCACGCGTTCAGCATCAGAACTCACCTTTTTAGGAACATCTGCTTAGCTTTCGGTACACGGTTCTTTAGATCTGTTATGTATGTTGGAGATGAGGCCCTCAATCCCGTCAGGGCATCGCATGGCAGGGTCTTTGGGGGGTCGCAGATAAGCTGAGAGTAACGAAGAGCGTTGCTAGGCATCGGGACGCACTTCTCCGTCCAAGTAGCATCGAGACTGAGATAACATGAAGACGTTTCGGTAATATTGCCTCCTTGAAAAATCCCGGACCAATGAGGACCTCTCATGTGATGACTAGAGAGAAATATGTAAATTGAGAGAGAAAGAAGGAAGTGCAAAGAAATGATTTTGGTTTAAAGATATGTTGTTTTAGTGATGGCTTATCAGATCAAAGATTATCGCATTAAAGACCAGTTCCAAGTTACTTTGGCGTAAACATTTTTGGTAAATGATCCCAAATAACAACAAACTGTTTAAACAGGCAAAGTTCCCACTTTAAGGGACCTCTCCATGAACATTTCTTGGTTTTCCTATTATCTGCATTCACATAACACTACCCGATATGTTTCGATAATTATGAAGAATTATTTTACCGTATAGATCGCAATGGGCTATTATAGAAGTATACACTGCTTTGAAAGACTCTGTTTGCATATATAGGGTCGAAGGCTGCCCATCATCAGCTTTATTATTCATCTTGGCAGAAGTAGTAGCAAATAAGATTCGAGAATACATGAAAAAGAAGGGATAAACAATCCAACAAAAAATATAGAAGTTCAAAAGTTTAGCGAAGTAAAGATAACACAATTCGCCGATGAAACGACATTTTGTTTATTCAGTGGAATTAGTAGATATTGTTGTGAAAGACTAAAACGAATTTGGAAATTTTGCAGATCCAAAGGTTAATTAGAATACTTAAATTAGATATTAGAATTAGATACAGAAAATTATTATATTGAATTTGCCGAAGAACCAATAAAATATTTGTCTTTATGTTCAATTTTGGTAAAATTATAAATATGTAAGAAATATGGACTAGTAGGGGGAAGTTGAAAAAGTTATTATTAGGACGTGAAAAATGAGACGACTGACATGTTATGGGGAAGTAATAATATAATAAAATGTTTGAAAATTCCTCACACTTTCTATGTAGGCACAGCTGTCTCAATGCCAAATCATATACGCAAGGCTTTACATAGAACTGTTATGTTCCTTTAAATGGAAGTCTAGATTTGAAAATGTATAACAGAATATTTGTATCAGGTCGGAAGGCGTTAGAGGGCTAGGTATGGTTAATTTGTTGGATATATAACTTTTTAATGCAGATAATGCAATGTGGATGGCATTATTTTCATTTTGGACTGAAAGAGTTGGAGGAATGCCGTTTTATTTAGAGTATATTGTCATATTAAACAAATGAAAGAGTTACGTAAAAAGAGAATTCTCCCGACGTTTTATGCGAATTTGCTTATGCACATATTCAGAAATTTTGTAAATAAATTTGATATAAAAATATACTAAATTAAATATTTTGGAATAATAGTATTATTTTAATTGATAAAGAGCCACTGTATTTCCAGTCGTGGATAAAAGAAGGAATTTTCAAGTTAAACATGTCATACATAAAGGTACATGGAGAGATAACATTTAATAAACACTTTGATATTAAAAGACTTTTGTTTTCATATACAAATGGAAATTTAAAAGAAAGCATTCCCAAAATATTGGTTGCAAAATGTACAAATCTTGCTATTAAAATTTCGATGAAACAATTAACACTGAAACAGCTTTAGACGTTATAAAAGTTGAATGTAACTTAATGCTAGGAAAGAAAAAAGACAATTTTTTTTTTGTTTTGGAAAAATTTTCTAGGCCTATGAGAAATATTTGTTCGGAAAGATATATTTCATAGGGTATTGCCCTAGACAATCTCTTCACATGAAAAATTGTACAGTCTAACGAATGTAAAAGTATTGATTATTCATTTCATTACGTGAATGTTTTCTGGAAAATCATTTCAAGAATTATATAATTCATCTTTAAAATAAAAAATGAAATTGATATTGATATGAAAATATCATTGATTGGATATGAAATAAATAACAGAAAATTTATTTTATTTCTTGATAAATTATGCAAAATTTATGAATACTTCTAAGAAATGCAAACCAGTCCAAAGAGGTTAGTATAATTAATTTAGTTCATAATATTGGAACTACAAAGAAAATATAAAATACCGCGATAATGAAGAAGTTAAGAGAGTAACAGATATGTAGTAATGATTTTTTAATAATTATTTTGATCTTGTATATAAATCATATATTTTGTTTTACTTGTATTGTAAATGAATGTATTGTTCATTTGAAATGGTACAATAAAGTCTCTTTAAAGAGGTAAAGAGGAAAAAAAATACTTCGCATCGCAGGGATAGCTCGAGCGCGTAACATGGCTGTCCGCAAAAGCAGCTGATTTTTTTTTAAATCATCTTACTCCGTCGTCACAGCTAAAAAAAAAATAGTACAGATGTCGCTCTTGTAATACAAAATGATTATCCGTATTGTGCCGATATTCTTTTCTTTATCTACCAGAATTTTGTATGCACCTTCTTTTGATTAGTTTGCTTTTCTTGGCGGTGCCATGCCCTCCCCCACCCAACCCACATTGGCAAAACGATCCACCGCCCCTGTAAACAAAAGCACACTTACAGGTACTCGGTTTTTAACCACTTCGCAAAATCGGCAGGATGTACGAGGATGACATGAAGTGTAATAACCCCACTCCAAGCCGCCAAGAAGCACAAGGTGTACCGCCCGTTGTCGTGGTCCAATATTCGCCCAACTGTAGAAGCTGAATTCCCAAAAGAAAGAAAAGTGAAGTGAAACGAATTCATTAAAGGAGAATTAATCTCAAACAATAAAGACGATAGTGTTCAAAGGTGTTATTTATTCCTACTTGTTAGACTATATGGCTTCGCGTCAAAATATACGAGATCGATACGAATCAAGATTTTCTGAGCAAAATTTATCATCTGCTAGCAATATGTATCGTCTGCTAGCAGCACATGGGGGCTGCCATTTTTTTATGTGTACAAGAAGATTTTATTAATCCAAATGCCCAATTGCCTTTTTCAAAATTAAAAACCCATTTGAGATTAAAATATAGAATAGATATGTCAATTTATTTTTAAACTGAAGATTTCCCTATATATTTCTGTTTAAAATCGATATTCGCTTAATAGAAATCTATTTTCTCGATACTGGACGTATGGGACGGAGAAAATTAATTCAAATTTTATGGATGCTTCTTCCCTGAGCATCTATAGCGGCAAACTATGCATTCACCTGCTTTCGGATAATGGACTTGAAAAGTCAGAATGCATGCTGCATATATTATGTTCTGCTCTGGTCGGCAAACCCAAGAAAATAGATTTTTGTTAAGCAAAACCAGACAATTTAAAAGTATCATTATAAAGATTTAATTTTTATAATACATGTAAACACACACTTTATATTTTTCGTCACATATGGGATTTTAGGTAATGAAGAAAATCAATTTAGGTTTTGGATTCAAAATATCTTCCTGACTGGAACATTTCTCAATGGTTCATGTACAACTCCAAATCAGCAAGAAAATGGCAGCCCCCATGTAAAAGAGTAGGAGACGATACCGGGTGTTGGAATATCTTTATTTATACCCTTTTCTGATATCGTATTAGAAAATTATTTAGGCCAATAAGTAGGAATATATTACACCTTCCAATATAAGTAAATTTGTAATCAGGAGTTAATTCTCCTTTAACAAATCAATATCACCATCGATCTGCTGTTTGATAAAATGTACATATTTGACACATTTACGTTATAAACAGTCGTTTTGTATACACCACACACTCGCGCGCACCCCCCCCCCCCCCAAACCGATGACATCGAACAAAGAGAACAATGGGTCATCGGTAGTAATTCAATAGGTCATCGGTTGTCAACAATTGGTGAGGTTTATTCCGTCAATGAATTTTGTGACGCAATTCAGTAGTGGAGTCATCGGTTGAAATTCGAACAATAGAAAACATAGATGTGTGGGGACACATCTATGTTTTCTATTGTTCGAATTTCAACCGATGACTCCACTACTGAATTGCGTCACAAAATTCATTGACGGAATAAACCTCACCAATTGTTGACAACCGATGACCTATTGAATTACTACCGATGACCCATTGTTCTCTTTGTTCGATGTCATCGGTTTGAATGCGTATACATGTACACAAACACACACACACACACACACACACACACACATATATATATATATATAATATATGTCTTGATAAAGGTCTTTGAACGAAACTTAATTCAATATTTTTGGCTCCTGGGGTGTTTTTATTTGACTCCCAAGTATTTACTCTTTCTTCGATATCTATATATGTGAGTGTGGGTGTGTGTGGGTCCGCGCACATGTCTGTCTGTGTGTTGGCGTGCGTGTGTGTGTATACAGCAGAAGCTAAATTCCCAAAAGAAGTGAAAGAATTATTTACCCGTGCCATTTTCATTCTTCATGATGGCGAACCAGTAGTCTCCACCAGCTATCCGATGCCGCCCGTTGACGTCCTTTGCTTCCAATAAAAACACCAGTACGTCGCCTACCAAGATACTGACAGCCTGGTTCGTTTCATTAGCAGTCGTCCATGGAATCGTTTCCGAAGCACGGACAATCGATGTCAGAGTTACAGTAGTTTTATTGGGGTGCGTTGGCCCACAACTTGTCGCCCGATGTGGCATGCTTCCTACGTTGAGTCTAGTCACATTACCGGACGAATGTTTATCCCACTTCCGAGGCAGCAGTGAACTGGGATTCCTGTCGTCGATTTTACAACAGGAATTGAGGATGTGATGGGGAGAATTGCTTTGATATGCATGCTCTTGTACGAAATTGGGCACCGATGTATAAACGATCCGTTGAAATTCCTTAAATGTAATGAACAAAATGAGCTCTTAATTTAAGGAAAAGATGGCACATCTAAAAATGTTATATATTTCAAACATGAATATTAGAGGATTTTGAAATTGCTTGTAGGCAATAGCGTAGTATATTTTTTTAAAAATAAAAAAAGAGGTATTCAAAAGCTTGTACCCTATTTGCCTATTGGGACCAGGCTATTTTCAGTAATTACGATATATTTGTTATGTATTATATACTACGGGCTGTAAAGATATCACGTGACAATCAAATATTTATTATATCAAATGGGGTATTTGTAAGCGCGTCTGGTATGTGGTCACGTGATATTTAATATCTTTATTCTAGTCACAGTTGTGACTTCAATGTTATTATCGTGCATTACACGTTCTTATTATAGACCTCTATTGCCCACACTCGTGAAAATGGCCTACCTGGCTTAAATTTGCCCATTGATTTCGTATAAATAACTAATTATGTATCAAAATAAATAAGATTTATTTGGTCATCAAAAGAAACTATGGTGACAATTTTTTGTAATTTCATTTAGTCACGGAATTACAGTGATCTCTACAGGATGAAGAGGTTATCATTTGGCGTTCCATAAATCGATGGACGAAATCCAGGTAATTAGGTGTGATGTAAGCCTGTCTTAATGTTGACCTGCTTTCGAAAAATCGGGTCTTTTGCTGCATCCACAAGCTTTGTCCTTACGTCTATTGTATTAGCCAAAGTACAAAAAACGTTTCTGTTCAGAAGTTTCAAGGTTCATTTATTTACTCATGGTTCCTTTTTTCCAGGAACATAACAACATGTAGGCCTACATAATTTCACATCATAAATATCAAATGTGCGCTATATAAGCATTGTTGACATGGTTGATGACCAAATCATTTTTCACAAGTCACCAACAAATAAGAATGACTGAGGTAGTTGTGATGTAGGTTTTTTTTTTTTTTTTTTTTTTTTTTTTGGGGGGGGGGGGTTCTTTGTATGGTTGTTTGTTTTATTCTTAGGACGCGGTGAAACCATCCCGAATATGAAAAGCTGTGCACAGCAAAAGGTCAAGGAAATTTTACAAAAGAAATAGATCTTGAAATGCAAAATTACCAGTGTGGTATACATAGGGTTCTTTAAAAAATATATATATTCTATTATACAGTGCGTATAAAAAGTAAACATTTTGAAAATATTCTCCAAAATCATAATTTTACAATATCAATATGATTCTTTCTTATACAATATTATGGGTGAGGGTCTGTTTCATAGGTCCTGGATGACATTATGAGTACTTCTTTGGTAAAAGTCGGAATTTGAACAACCACTTAATCCTTAATCCTACCGCACATCCACACCCTCCCTTCCACAGACACAAACACGCTCGCGCTCGCGCGCGCGCGCGCGCGCACACACACACACACACACACAACGTTGCAGGTTTTATCTTTGTGACACTGACAGGAGCATGGCGAAAGGATGAAATTGCAATTCATTACAGGAAGATGGACCGAAAATATTCCATTTTCAAGAGAGATTTTTAAAAATTCGGTTTTGCCATTTAAAGACCTCAGCCTGACCCAAAACAACCATATATTGACGTAAAGCTTAGTAAACAAAGAATATAATTACCCTGGGTATTCATAAATTTTCGTCTCCGTTTATCCATAAAAAATAAAAAAGATAATTTTTTTTGGTCCGCCCCCTCCCTATGGCGTAACAACAGAGGAAACTGCAGGGGGTCGCTAGACGTGTGACGACATGTCATGTATACAGCTCCGAGTGCATCTACACGATATGTCGTCATCAAATTTTCACCCCCCGCAAAGTAGCGTTCCTCAGAGACGGGGCCCTCGTCAGAAAAACCACCGGGGCTCAACATTCGGGACGCTGTTACTCATTCCACAGGAAACGGAATCTCATGAAGTTGGTTTCAATTTGTTCAGAAAATATATAGCTCCCCGTGGATGAATAAAGAGTATATTTCAAAATTCGGTCAGGCTGAGGTCTTTAATGTTGTTTCTTTCCTTACCCCATCTCTTCCAAGCAGTTGAGGATGCGTTACTATCCGGGGCATGTGAAAAGGACGCCTGTAATCCATGATGCTATCTTTCCCATGTAAGCAGAATTTTTTATCAAGGTGGGCTATACTTAAAGTACAGTCCACCTTGATAAAAAAATTGTCTTTATTTTATATTTCTACCCACTTTTTGTACGCATATTATCTCACAAAGGGCACTTTCAAAATAATGTATACTCTAAGTTGGTACAATGGTAGATATGGTTATTGTCTCCGAACCCGTAATTTTTCAACATAGTGGTTACATCGTGACGTCATCTATGTGCCATTTTCTATATTGTAATTGTCCATGTTTTTCATTTCTAAAACTATCTCATTTCAGCCATCCGGCTGCGAACCTTGAATTGAATTCAATCAAGATTACAAAGTGATCATTTATATTAAAATTATACTTCACTGACTATCATATCAAAATATATGCTTCGTAATGTGCCAAACCCACTGATGATATAGTCATGGATAGTGAATTATACTCGGCGGGCACTTACATAATTAATTCCATTAAAGTTTCACACCCGTTTTCTTGATTTTGTCGTAAATAAGGGCCCATCAAAGGTCGTATAGTGCAGTGATCTTTAAGAATATTGTTGTATAAATTGATTTCAGTACAAAGGAGTATGTAAAAACTACACTAGTTCGAAATTCCAACATTCCAGGAGAAATTATGAATGCTAACATAAAAGTTTGAAAACACCTTTCAGGCGAATATGACAGAATCATTCTGTAAAATAGTCCTATACGAGGCTTTTTGTGTACTCCCATAAAGCATTAACATGAAAAAAAGGAATTGCAGTGGAAGTTGTTACGTTTCTATTTACACTCATTATGTTTATTCTTAAGTTGGAAATGTGTGTATGAGTATCTTGGTAGGCTGTTCTATGCTTAGTCATTTCTTTATCAAGGGTTGTCGGTCTGTCACAATGTAACTAGTTTACCCCCCCCCCCTTTTTTTATTTCTATGTAGCTCAGGCTTGAACTTGAATAGTAAGGAATGCTGTTGCAAGGCACCAGTGCTTAGTAGGGAATAGTGAAACTGGTCTAAACCAGTTAGGGCAATTAAGACACAGCTTGAGTGTTTTGAATGTTTTATACAGGTGGGAGTTATTGTGTTAAGCAGGGAGCTATTGTGTTTGTGCATGAGCGTGAGTTGAAGTGAGGGGATAGTTTGGGTAGGATAGACAGAGGACACTAATGTTTTGCCAGGAGCAGGTTGGGTAGCTCATGCCAGGAGCTACATGTTATGGCGAGTTGTTTGTAAGTTGCATTGGAAGCACCAAGGATGAGGCACACTCCATGTGTTTTGTAGTGTTATGCAGACCAGGCATAACAGCCCTTGTTTCAGCTTTCGCTTCCGGCAGTTCAGGCCAGGAGAAGCCTTCATGCTTTCAACTCGACTCACACCTCCATGAATTGTAAGTCTTAATTTTCTTATTTTGTAAATTCAAGGAACCAAATTATGTTATCTAATCTAAAACTGAAATATTAATGTAGGGAATGTAGGGAATTTATACATGTATGCTTTTAAGCAAATTACATACACTGGATGAGTGAGTTATTGATAGATTACATAAGTTATTAATGAAATTTCAGTTTATTTTATAAATGCATAAAGTCAAGTATATAACTTATAAGAATTATTACATTATTACTCTGACTCTGGATGAGCTGTGCTAAATTGCTGCATTTAATAAAAGCAGTTTTAGTATAAATAACATTCATTTTGTTTAGGATGCACAGTGGTTAGAGGTATAAATTAACCAAGAGAGAACAATTAACCTGTTACTGTATTATGTTTGTTTAATACATTTAAATATTGCAAGGTTGTTCTTGGAATAGTGTGGTTTAGTGAACTAGGTGAATTTATTGTGGCAGAAGTATTTAAAGGTGGTTAGTTTGTTTTATATGGAGGAGATTTTCTTAAAAATATTGGAATTTAACCCTCTTTATTAGGGACGAGCTGGGCTCGTCGGTAACCCTCGTTGGTACCCCTCGTCGGTACCTCGTTGGTCCATCGTGGACACGACTCAGCACTCAACAACTCTACTCATCAACTACTCTACCCACCAAGCAGGCCGGATCACCACTCAGAATCTACTCGTGAAATATGAACTCGATCGCACGTTGCATGGACTGAAACGTCAGGTCGTCCTGAATTAGCGAGCCAGAGTTCAACTCTTACACCCCATTTATAAGGTGCTATTCAACCATATCTTTTGTTAGGATGAGACCCCTATTCTGCCACACTACAGTTTAATCTGTGACATTATGTGTTCAAAGAAGATGTCATACTGTTTTGGAATAACATTTGGCCTTTAAAACATTTAGGTATTTAATCAAGTATTTGTTAACAAAAGTCACCTAGAAGCAATATAATTTAATACACTGCATTGTATGCAAGCATCCAACTGTATTTATTTTTGTTCTAAAGAAGTATATATCAATGTAATGACTTGAATTTATTTTTGAAGTTTGAAGCTCTAATTAAAAGCTTATCAAACCTTATATCTTGTGTGAAGTCACCTTATTTTTGTTGTGCTATACACATTACACAACACCAGAATCAAACCTATCGTTAGCCTGGTAATCTACAGTACCTAGAGCTGACACGGTCTACTGGGATCATCCCTAAGAGGAGGAAGCAGAGAAGAAGCATTGACAAAATGTAATAAATGAAGATAAAATATACATTATTTGAGAAGTCGCAATCTCGTAATCAGAACGGGGTCTCGAGACAGTTATAATAACTGCTGTTTTAAGTAACAAAGAATAGCATTTTTTAAAGAGTACAATGACCGCACGTCTGCGTGGAGCGGGAGTTCGAAAAACATATTCCAGTTTCTGTTTTTTCCTTCCAACATTAAATGTTGAAAAGAATAGCGGTGTTTAAAAAATACAATGAATGCAAAACTGTGAGGGAGAGGGACTTCGAAAAACATATTCCAGTTTTTCGTTGTTCCCTTCCAACATTAAAATGTTGAAAAGGATAGCGGTGTTTAAAATACAATGAATGCACATTTGTGTGCATGTGGGAGAGGGACTTCGAAAAACAGTTTCTGCCAGTTCCCTAATATACTATTAATACATGGTTGGGAGTGCGTTGGAGCGATCTGGCAACACAAAGGTTTTTATCGTGGTGTTTGACACCACGATAAAAACCTGCTTGTTGCCAGATCGCACTAACGCACGAACTCACAACCATGTATTAATAGTTTTATAAAACGGGTCGGCAATATGATTATGAAGTTTATAAAAATGGTTACGAACCCCATAGAAACGCCAAGAGTCGCACAGTCATGGAGGCTGCCATTTGCTTTCCTGGATGACATCACATAAGCGCAGCCAACAAAAGTCATGCGCGTTTCAGTGCGCGCATGTAATCCCTGCGCTAAAATGACAATTAAACTACGCGATTTCATTGCGTTTAAAGTTTGCACGCAACAGATCGAGGTACGCCTACGCGCAGCTCAGCCGTGCTTTAGAGCCTTATTGCCGTGCGTTATCACTTTTTTTTTGCACGGTCACGTGGTGTTATTTGACCAATCATGATGGCTACATCCTTGAACCCGTTTTATAAATAGCAATATACATGTAATATGCATACTAAGATGCTGTGAAGTCCTTTCCTCCTTAAGTGCAATAATACACAAAGGGAAGGTAATTCTTTTATGCCTCCGCCCACCGAAGGTGGTGCCAGAGGCATTATTGTCTATGGTTTTCGGGTTGTCCGTCCGTCCGTCTCGCTTTCTTGTTCTAGCGATAACTCAAGAACTCAATAACGAGGCTGAACATGATAAGCTGAAGCTGGCTGAAAAGAGGATTCGCTGATTTCAAGTCCAATTTTATCCGGAAACCTAGTATGGTTTACCAAACTAACACTAGGATGCCATTGATTAAGAGTTTCTTCTTTGGAGAGATCTTTCTGATTTTTAGGTGTCTCATACATGTCATCTTGGTTGGGTCTTGAGTGATTTGCAGAAGGGTTGAGAATGAACTGATTGATGAGTGGGATGAGATGGATGAATCGGGAGGAGTGGGTGGCACCGATACCGGGCCTACCGTGTTCACAGGCATGTAGGTGATGCTTAACTTGCCCAAGTAGTGACCGATCATGTCAGGCTTGATTTCAACTTGGTTAAAGACCTAGCCATTGTAGACACCAACCATGCATCCGACCATCTCGGGGACGAGGATGACGTTCCTCAAGTGGGTCTTGACAACCTCGGGCTTCTCCAGAGCTGGACATTCCTTCTTGACCTTACGCAAGTTCTTGAGGGCCAGGGGCTTGCGCTTGAGCCCGCGCTTGAATCGTCTCCTGGGACGGCAGTGGAGCAGCTCAGTCAGTTGCTCATTGGACATGTCCAAGAGTTGATCAAAGTCCAGACCACGGAAGGTGTACTTCCTGAAGGTACTCTTCTTCTCAACCTCAACTTCTGCCATGTTCACAAATAAGAGTCACGAAAAAACTAGTATGTATCACCATAGGAAGACGATCTGATTAGAATTTGGGGTTAGGTCAAATGTCAAGGTCACAGAGGCCAATTTCTGAAATTTCAGGTGTTAGCCTCCTTCTAGCGATAACTCAAGAACCATTTGAAGTATGAACTTCAAACTTGGTGCTAGTATGTACCACCATAGGAAGACGATCTGAATAGATTTTGGGGTACGTAGGTCAAAGGTCAAAATTGCAGGTGTTAGTCGGTTAACGCGATATCTCATGAACCATTTGAGGTATTAGCTTCAAACTTGGTACTAGTATGTATCACCATATAGAAAGAAGATCTGATTAGATTTGGAGATACATAGGTTAAAGGTCAAAGGTCATAGAGGTCAATTCTGAAATTGCAGGTTTTAGCCTTATCTCAAGAACCAATTGATGCATCAAAGGTCATAATACAGGTGTATGTGAAATTAATGATTTTTTAACCTTTGTTATCACCATATTTCAACTATTTTGTATTCATGACTAGGAGGAGAGTGATCAGACTTTTGGGTATAAGGTGTAAGGTCAAATGTCAAAGAGGTCAATTAACATGTAATTAGAGGCTTTTTATTCTGGTTTACCTATGTTATCACTTTTTTTTTTAACTGGGTTTAACTTTAACATTTTTTAAAACTGGGCTCTTTGGAACTACAGTATAAATATGATGCTACGGAACTGGGCATTGTTTCACCAACCCGTCACAAGGACCAGTTCGCAGACAACCTATTGAAACGCATGTTAGTTTTAATACACGCGTTGCAATGGGATGTCGGCGAACCCGCACCTTTGCGATAAACTCCTTGGTTTGATGAAATGCTATATTCTGGTTCCCTCACACAAGCTGCCATTCGCTATAAATACGCTGTGTGGCATGGCAAGTCTATGGTGTCTTCGAAGCGACACGGGCCGGGGTGGGGCCACAGAACTCCTAAAGACGAGTTCTGTGGGTGGGGCGGGCCGCGAAATTTTTTTTCCCACGAACTTTTTGTCACTATCGTCCTTGACGCATGCGCAACTTTGAAATAGCCCTACAATGCTTGGAGTTGGATGAGGTTTCAAAGTTTCATTCTATTTTATTAATAGTAGAACTTTAATGATTTTAAATATTGGCTTAATACTTATTATTGCATAGATGGCATAAATTAAACAAGGTTATCCACATTCAACGCTTGGAAACATTTGAAGTAATGATTATCAATTATAAAACAGTAAAATACAGCCCCCGATATAGCAGCTGAAAAGCTCCTCGAACGCTGCTGAGATGTGTGACGACACACCATGGACCAGTCCTGTCTAAGCAGACGATGTCCCATAACATCTTACACATTTTTCAGAGCCTATTTTGTCATCTCCTCTTCACTTATTTCTCTTCCTTCACTAGCGTCAGTCTTAATGTTAGTCTGTTGCCTCACTCTTAACTTCGTGTATGGTATTATTTTGATGAAAAATGCAGCGTTAAAAAAATTAAGGAATCAGTCACTTGTAAACAAAATAAGACGCCATTGTATTTTCAGCTGCTTGCACCGGGGCATGTTCGGCGTTTCAAGAGGGAACGAATACCATCCTGCTATTATTCGGAGGGCTTTTCAATTTGAAAGTGGGGTTTATTTCATTGATCATTGACCCTTCTCCTGTGTATTTACAATCAAACGGTTTTAGCTATCAGAATCAGTTTCACTTTCCCTTTATAATGGTGTGAAATAAGGTCATGTTTAAATACACCAAACTCTTTAGAATTTGATAAATAATTGCATTGCAATTACGTTCATTCATTATAGGACGTCGTCTGCTTAAGCAGGATCGATCCCGAGTGTGACGACATCAAAACATCGCTATATTTCTGGCGAATCCTCGGATATTCCAGATGCTGAGAAGAGCTTTTATTTGTGTTGTTTTTATAATCATCAGATACGCAGTTGACATAAAACTTATACGATTGCCATCTGTAAGCTTCCCAGTTTCTAGTGATACATTAATTGCCATATTTGTGATTTTCTTTCAATAGCTACTTTAATAATAAAAATTCAAAAATGTTATTTTTGTAATGTCCAAACTGAGAGTAGAACCCACATACTTCAGGTTAAATGTCCGAGGGCTAACGCATCTCGCCACAGCAAGACGCTGGGAGCAACCGTCATTATATCGCTTACGGAATAAACCCTATGATTGCAAACTTGATTTAGATCAGAAAGGATCAGGTGCGCATGCGCCAGGGAGGACAGGGACAAAAAGTTCTTGGGAAAAAAGATTTAGCGGGCGGGCAGCGAATTTTTTCTCCCTGTACCTTTGGGGCTATCCAATCTGAATATTCATGAAAGAGACTACAAGTATCGGACTTGTATTTTCTTACTCAGTTTCACCTTATTTTTAAATCAGCAAAAGAAAATTTCGTAATATATTCCTCTGCCGAGATTCGAACTTGCGGTCCTTTCATCGATAGCGCACCAGATTATCCGACTGCGCCACACAGAACAGCTGCTCAATGGCCTTGCTCATTTTATCATATCCCTACAGTTCGTTTTCATGAATATTCATGCCGACTAGTCTTGACGGAATAAACCGTATTACTGGTCATGCGCATGCGAACTCTCATCGCTAAGACCCAAGTCATGAATATTCATATTGGATAGCCCCAAAGGTACAGGAAAAAAAAAAACGGGCGGGCAGGCCAGAACGGCCGGAACGACGGAATGAAAAAAAAACAGGTGCTTTGGAACGGTTTTTCTCTCTTTTTCTCAAGAAAAAATGGCATGCTTTGGAACGGAAATTTGAGTGTAAAAATTGGGGTCTTCTGGGCGGCACATACCCTGTGCAAGCGACTCACAAGCTAACTTCCAGCCGTCGGGGTTGAAGGGTCCAAGCGAAGAACATTGTTTTCCTTTCAAATATTTACCATGTTTACACTCGAAGTTTCACTGGAAATCATGGATGAAATATCAAATAATCTCGCACATGTATCTTATGATACAAGGAGAACCATGTGAGAGTATATCTAACACGTTTCATAACAATTTTCTCTCTGCTACCAATACTATATAAGTGAGCTTTAAAGGGAAATTAACCTCAGCGTATGAATTAGCTTATTTTGAATGGTGTAGTATATGCCTCTTATTTGATACATGCAATTTCATGTAAAAACACAGGATATAGATATAAATCACTATTTTCCAGCCAAGTTATCGTCTGCTAGCAATAATAAGGGGGCTGCCATTACTTTATGTGTACACGAACATATTTTTCATCCCAAGTAAAATTTCCTTCATCGTTAACTTGTAATTGATTTTTAGAGGACAAATATATATTAGATAAAGTCACATATTCTGAAATGTAAGTTTAGTTTTATATATTTTTTAAAAGGTCTTAATTTGTTCATAAAAAATATACTTCATAAAAAATATACGTCAAGGACGGAGAATTGACGTCAAGGACGGAGACAATCGTAACAATACCAAAACAAAGCGAGGAATCTGCTTTACAGGATGGCTATTAGAACTCATGGGTCGTCAATTATCTAGGCCCATGGCCAATAACAATCGTAATACAATCAGAACAAAGCGACGTATCTGTTGTAAAGGTAGGCTATTATCAATGCATATGGTACCTAATGATCCGTGTCATGCACAAAATGGCAGCCTCCATGGAAAGACGTAGCAGACAATAGGTGCATCTAGAATATCACGTGGGGTTAATTGTCCTTTAACGACCTGAAATGAGCAAGAGAAGAAGGTATTCTTCACATCTTTTGTGACAGTCCAAATGTATGATTGATGGTCTATTAATGAATTGAATTAATAAATTCAGATTCAGATTTCATTTATTGATCCATATTTCAAAAATACATAAAATTACCCTCCACTGGCACAGGAAAACAAAATAATAGGCCTACAAATATTTAAATGCATACATCAATATTATAAACATATATATACTCAAGTACAAATAGCGAAAGAAAAAAGAAAAGAAACAAAGAGGAAAAGTGGAGGAGAGAAAATGAAATGTAACAGAGTGATAATCCGACTACCAAAAATACAAATACGATACACACCGAAGGCAGAAGGAACAAAACATACGGGCTGATAAAAGAGAAAAATGAGGAATCACATTGCACTTAGGAGGTACAGGGATATAAAGGGAAGGACAAGTGAAAGAAGATGACAATGGAAGAGAAAAGGGGAAGGTCGAGGGAAAAACGATGATTCTCTTGTAGATGCATTTGAGGTGTTGTGGATCAGTGGATAAGTCCCCGGACTGTGAACCACGAGGTCCGGGGTTCGAATCCCACCGCAGCACTAGCGTCCTTTGGCAAGACGTTAATCTACATTTGCCACTCTCCACCCAGGTGTTAAATGGGTACCCGGTAGGATGGCGAAAGGTAATGTCCTTTGCTTAGCACGTGTGCGCTTAACAGGCGACTGGCTGGAATGCTCCCCAGGGAGTGGAGAATGTGCATACACTGTGTGCGGGCGTGCCAGAATCCAGTGACCGGGGTAATAATATATATCGATATATAGCGCTTTGAGCCAGCACTTGGAAAAGGCGCTTTATAAATGCCAGGTATTATTATTATTATTTGACCTCCTTAGGTCTGTAGTATTTATACATTCCATACGCCTGAAAACCTCCTGTCTGAACCTTGCCATTGCAACACAACATGCAATGTATAACATGCTACATCCGTTTTTAATATGTGCCACATAAAGCAGGCGCATAGCCAGTGGGCGGTGGGGCGCTCGCCTTAAAAGATATGGGGGAAAAAGCGAGAGCGAAAAAGCTAGGGAAAGGAGAGAAAAAAGCCTAAAAAGAAGCGACGAGCCGTTATCTTTCTATCAAAATTTTCTAAAACGTCAAAGCTTTTGCGCTTCGCGCGGGAAGGGGAAACTCAACCTCCCTGCGCCCATTCATGTTCATACAGCGCAGTATTGCGTCCAAATAATGGAAAAACAGTCAGGGCGTCGAACAAACTTTCCGCCTAAAAAAAGGTGCTACGTAATAGCCGAACTTTCTCTAAAATTTGCTCAAACGTCAGAGAGAGAGAGAGAGATAAATACAAGTAAAGGTAAGTGACTGTTTACTGCACGATTTAAAATGAACACCGCAGAGGTCTTCATTGATACACTTTATGTAGCACATTATCATTAAAAACGGCTATACCATGTTATACCAAACATTGCATGTTGCGTTGCATTGGCAAGATTCAGACAGGTTTTCAGGTGTATATGGAATGGATAAATACTACAGACCTAAAAGGGGGTCAAATGCATAAAAGAAAATCATTAAGATTGTCGTTAAACATGTGAATAGCATTTGCAGTACAGCGGCATACTAAGTTTCATATGACTCCTGCCAAATATTGCGCTCCCAATATAGGATTAAGTGTATAAAACAGCATTTGCAAAGGTTCAACTTTTGAAAGAAATCTCAACTTCAGGTCGCCTTGCTGAATTTCTCGACTCTTTCTCAAGCCTGTTAGTTCTGCTCCCAATTGTAGAAGTGAGTGAATAGAAAACCGTTTATCAATGTATAAAATTCGAGCTACTCTACCGCTCAACTGCGGTGGTCAAATGCAAAATTTCCTTCGTAAAATGCACAGGAAATAGCCCTTTTAGGGTTAAAAATTGAAAAGTTTG
This sequence comes from Heliocidaris erythrogramma, assembly GCA_025617745.1. Lineage (NCBI taxonomy): Eukaryota > Metazoa > Echinodermata > Echinoidea > Camarodonta > Echinometridae > Heliocidaris > Heliocidaris erythrogramma. Next base: position 17,447,512 of record CM046869.1, read on the forward strand.
CCGCTCGGTCGCTTTGCTCCCTCGCTTGTACAATAACGTAGATAGGTTTGGGCACTCGGGGGGGGGGGGGGGGGCGCATAACTTCATTGCTTGCCCCGGGCGCCATAATCCCTACCTAGATACGCCACTGGCTTCGCTCCCTCGCATGTGAAATGTTGCGTCCAAATACATGTAACTGAAAAGCAGTCCGGGCGCTAAACTGCTGGAAGGGACCCCCCCCCCCCCACCCCCTGCACCCACCCCTGTTACATACAGTGCAGTATTACGTCCAGATAACTCCTGCGATCCCTAAAGTCGCAAAATCTTGGGGAAAGATCATTTGCCCATGCGTGTCCTAAATTATGGAATAGCCTTCCTGAAAACATCAAAAAGTGCATAACATCTTCAGTGGATTGGGCGTTATATAAGTTACATTTATTATTATTATTATTATTAAAGCAGTCAGGGCGCCGAACTATAACTTTCCGCCTAAAAATTTTGTTTGCTACGAGCCGTTTATCTTTCTCTCATATTTGCTAAAAACGTCGGAGCTTTCGAGCTTCGCGGGGGGGGGGGGGGGAACTCCCCTCCCTGCACCCACCCCTGGGGAGCACGCTTTGCGTGATCATCACCAATTTTGCACTCTTCGCGTGCCCCACAACCGCCCCCTGGCGAAATCCTTCACGTCTGCCCCCCCCCCCCCCAATTGAAAAATCTTGGCTACGCCTGTGCAGATATAATAATATTGCTGGGAGATTTGAATTGTAACATGCTTACAGTAAATTCTTTGTCTAATAAGTTAAATGAAATAGGCGAATCCCTGCATGGGCTTTACGCAACGCATTAATAGGCCAACTCGGTGACCCCTTTTAGTAAGACCTAATTAACTGATATTCGCATCAAAAGCCTCGGGGGACTGTATTCAGCTGTGCAATGACTATTTGGTTCAGCGGCCATTCTCTAGTATATGTTGTAAGACTCCAAATCCGATGCTTCAAATATCGCGTTTTCGATCATTTCAATTTTTCAATGAAACTGTATTTCTCAATGATATTGGTTCTATTAATTGGAATGAATTGTTTTTAAATGTTACTGATGTTGATGCCATGTGGCAGAAGTTTAGAGATGTCTTTTTGAAACTTTCCGACAAACATGCAACTTATGTTTCAGTGCGTAAAAACAATTTAAAGGGTCTCCATGGATAAATTCAGCTTATAAAGAATTAGCAAGGGATAGAAATTATTAACGTCAATATGATAAGAATAAACTAGATAACAGTGTTAATGAAAATAATACTACTGCCTTGTGTGAGAAATATATTTCCTTGAGAAATAAAGCAAATATTCTCAATAAATAGTTGAAAAGGGCTTATTGTCGTAATAAAATAGAGAAATGCAATGACATGAAAGAAAGATGGAATATTGTAAAAGGGTTTTTGCCAGATAATAAGTGTAACCCATCTTCACATTTAGTAATTGATGGTGAAATTTTATCTGATCCTTTAAAAATAGCAACGGAGTTTAACGCAATGTTCAGCAAAGTCTCTGAATCTATTCACGGAGCAAGAGACCCTGGTGAAGTAAAAGATAATGGCGATAATGCGATTAAAAGACTAAGTAAAGTACACTCATGTTTCGTTTTTGAAAAGATTATCCTTGAATGTGTTAAAAAAGAATTACATAACCTTGATTGTTCGAAATCTGTAGGTCTTGATGACCTCCACCCGAGATTATTGAAATTTAGTGCTCAATTGGTTGCCATTCCTATTGTTCGTATTTTCAATCAATCAATACAATGTGGGCGTCTGCCCTATGATTTTAAGATGGCTAAAGTAGTCCCTGTTTCCAAAACAAAAACAAGTCATGAACTAAGCAACTTTCGTCCTATCTCCCCTCTGTCAATTGTTTCCAAAGTGTTGGAAAGAGCAGTACATTCTCAATTGATGGGATACCTTAATAAAGAAGAAGTAATGAGTGATCGGCAGTCTGGTTTTAGGAGTAAACATTCCACCTCAACATGTTTAACAGAGATTTGTGAGATGCTGTGCGATAACCTTGACAAAGGTTGATTTACTGGTGCTGTTTTCTTAGACCTGAGAAAGGCGTTCGATATTATTCCCCATGATCTTCTTATAAAGAAACTAACTTATTTTGGCATATAGGCCTATGGTACAGAATTATCATGGTTTGAATCTTACTTCTTATGAAGAAAGCAATGTGTGTCATACAAAGATATGAAAAGTAGTAATTTCAGGGGTACCGCAGGTTTCAATAATGGGCCCGCTATTATTCTGTATGTACATTAATGATGTATGTAATTTACCTTTTCATTCTAGTACTAATATGTCTTTTGGGGATCACTGACAAACAAAAACTTAATGAGATTACAGAAGTGCCAAAACAAATATTGGTGTTTAGTATTAGATGCAGATTATTATACGCCAGTGCAAATCATGCTAGATTCTTGTACTTATGGATAAAATTTTGAATGGCCTTGCTCCGGGTTATTTAAGACAATTTATACCCCAGAGAGCTAATCCATATCCATATCCTACAACATGATTTGTGATATTGTATTGTCTTGTGTTACGTGTGTGACATGATATTTGCCATTCAAGATAGGGCCTACATGTTTTGGGGCGAATAAAATTCTCTATTTTTGTCGCGCAGATGTATAAAGACAGCATGAGTTTAAGTTTTATTGATTTTCCACAAACATGTATATCTTTTACAATTTGTTTAAACAGTAAATATGGAAATTAAGAACAGGAACATAACAAATATATGAATTGAAACATACACAAATAGATATAACAGCACATCATTCAATTGACTTCGTTTACAATGAAAAAGCAATAATTGCTATAATGTAAACATTGTAATAATTGTAAAGGAAAACATAAATCAACTGTTGGTCGCGAGAGATAACTTACATGTAATTTTTATGTGAGGGAATTTTAGAAGACATTTTAGAAGACAAATGAAAGTTCTTTTACTGCTATTTCATGCAGGGGATGATAAAGAAAATGTAACCTCATCTTCTGAGTATATTTATGAAAGGGGTTTTTAAAGCTTACCCTAATTACCCATTGTTAGATGATTAAAAAAAAAAAGGGAAATGCTGGTTTTGTCTTCCCCTTTCTCGGGGGAGATTGTCGCCCATGCTTAGGTGCATGAGTTTTCTTGTTTAAAGTAGGCCTGTAATTTCAAATTAACCTTTCAGGTATTTATCCGCACTTGCGTGGCTTTGGGAAAATAAAATACATCCTTTCGAATTTACAAGTAGTCTGCAGGAATAAGGTCTACTATAATTGACTCAAGAAGGAAATTATATTCGAAATCAGCCTTATTGCGGGGAAACTATGAACAAAACATGTGTGTTAATGACTTGTGTGTTAAAGTGAATGAATATGTTCCGGTTGACTGCACATTTGCGAATTTGAATGCCCAAGGTGTACTTTCTGCATTTGCCGATGAATTTGAATGATTCTTACAAACGTGCTAATTTGAATGATACAAAAGCAAAATACCTCGCTCGAAACGCCAAAATGAATGACTTAAATACACATTTGAATGACATAAGACGCGGTAAACGACGTTTTTGCTGAATTGAATGAACGTTTTATTGAACTGACTGAAAAAGTGCAAAATAGGCCGGAAAACCTATTGTGACCCGTCACGACAAAATGAGACAGAAGTCGCTGGGCTAGAACTTGAGAAAATTGGGCAAATCTTAAAAAACTTCAAATTTCGTCAATTTTTTTTTCTTCGCTGATTTGAATCTTCAATGTTTCATGAATGCTCTGTAAAAAAAATGAGTTCTAAATATAACGGGAAAGGGTAGAAAAAGCAGTTTTTCTACGAGTGTTTTTTTTCCGGTCAACTCTTCTATTTTTTCGGACAGCTGGCTCGTGCCAGAGCGAAAAGAAAGCCATCCTCTAGGCCTCGCCCCTAGCGACGCATGGCTTTGATCATTGGACGTTCGCAGTCACGTGATATCTGTAAAAGAATTTGCAACAAGTATATGTACTTAATGCTCGATCGCGCTGGCTCGGTCGTGCCGTCTCGAATTGTTCTGAAGATTAAGATCAGATATTGCTTCTGTTATCATCGCATTCGTACTACTTCGGTCCCGTTATAATAAAGTACAATGTTATCAATATTTCATTAATCATTATTTTTGGGAGTCTTTTTTGTTTCGTTTTGAGTGCAGGGTAAACAAAAATCTTTTTCTTTTTTCTCTGTTTCAGTTATCAGTACCTCCCCTCTATGTCTCTTTTTCTTTACAAGTTGATTATTTTGTTACTTTGCTCAGCCTAGTATCACTTTAAAGAGAGTCTGAAAGTCCCAAGATCCCTTTGAATGGGGGGGGGGGGGGATGAACCAAATGAAATTGTGACGGCGAATGAAAATTTGTTAGAATGTGATACATGTTCAGAATGAGAGAGAGAGAAGAATTCACTAATGACCTGGTGAGGGTGCGTGTGAAAATAATAAACAAATTATTTAGCTTTATTAAAAGCAAAAAGAAAAAGTTGAAATTGAGAAGGTGGTAGATTTCGTAAAGCAAGACTCGACTAGCGCAGAGAATTGTTAATCGTCAATGAAAGATCTCTTCATTACGAAGCTGGTTTAAGCCATCGCTGTTTAATCTATTGAAAGTAGAAAAGGAATAGAAAAGAGTTGGCTTTCAAAACAGAAGTAAGAAGAACTGGAAGTTTTGATAGAAGTGTGTGATTTAGAAGGAGAGAGGATTGTCAACTAGAGTGGAATGAAAAGATGACTTACGAACAACGAAACTGTTGATACACGTTAATAATAAGGGGTAAATTCTGTAACCTTTTGAAAAGCCGAAAAGAAAATAAGCCTTTTAACCAGAAAGAAAAGTACATGTACCTGTGTAGAGATTATGAAACAAGCGCGCGATTTAGGACAAAGAGAGAGAGAGAGAGAGAGAGAGAAAATCAATAATCGTCTCTTGCTGGAGGTGACTTAATCCTTGTTCTTTGAAAGGGGCGAATTCTCTACCTCTTTATAACATGGCGTTTTTTGTTGTTTTTTTTTTGTTTTTTTTTTTGTTGGGGGGGGGGGGGGGGGTAAACTATAGAGCGGAGAGAATCGATGACTTTCAAGCTAAGACGCAGGTTATCTTCATCGTGTTCATACTGCCAGTTAGCCAGGGGCGGATACAGGATTTTCAGAAAGGGGGGCGCACACTTGAGGAACGAAGCCAAACGACCATCTGGGGGTCTGGGGGCATACTTTGTCACACAAAACAGGGGGGCGCACGCCCCTTGCGCCCCCCCCCCCCCTCTGCTAATTATCGTATTCGTTAAAGCCGAACAGACAAAGAGTTAGCTTTCAAAATAGAATTAAGAAGAACTTAATTCAGTTAGCTTTCAAAAGAAAGAAATAAAACTGTCGAGATTATGAAACAGGTGCGTGATGTAGAAGGAGAGAGAGAAAATCAATAATCGTGTGTTAATTCTTCAGCTTAAGAAAGCGGCGATTTCTATTGCTCTTTCACAAGACGAAAAGTAAAAAAAGTAAGCTTCATATGCAGACATCAACGATCTCTGTCAATATTATTGTTGGTAAAGACTAGTCTAATCAGTAAATTTGCCAAAATTGAATGACTTTGCGACAATCGAATCCAAGCTTTAAAAAGAAAGCAAATAACATTGAAAGAAATCAAGTTTACATGATTAATTTAGAAAAAAATATGACATAAAAACCTCTGAAAGTTTGAACTATAATCTAATACATTTCCCCGCACAAAATGACAAACTTATAAACCTTTTGACTATAGCCAGGTTAATCAACCCTTTAAGAAAATCATACCGGCATAGGAAAGGCTCAACGAAAAAAGCATGAAGTTGATGCGGGAAGCTTTTTCAGTGCCGTGAAACTACTTGATTTGTTACCCTTTAAAGCGTTAGAATTCATGGCTTAAATGAATTAAAATTCATGTTCTCATGAGAAGAGATCCTAAAGAAACATAAGGACTAGTTTTTATTAGAATTAATAAACGGTTGCTAAGGGCTTTATCCATTCATCTTTCTGTACAGAGCAAATGGGAAAGGACCTCGCAAGACCTCACGTCACGGAGTTACCAATTTCTGATTGATTGATTGATTGATTACAACTTTAAAAAAGTCTTTCTTATTTCTTATCGGATTTTGCTCAAACTTTGATTCTCCTTTAATCTTTTACTGGTTTTATTCAAATCAACTAAATACCAGGGTTTATTTTCCCTTTAGGAAATTGGTCAACTGTTTGAATCAGCTGAACTAAATATCTTGTCACTATTTAATTATTTGAACAATATTTCAACAAGGTGCACTTTCAAGAAAATGCTGGTATCAAAAGAGAACCATAATAGACCTGTTTACTAATTTTATGCATAGTTTTTGAACAAAAGTTTCTCTTGACGACTCAAAAGCTTGCCAGAGGCTTGCCCGACATAACAACAACTAATGTATGCAAAATGGATTCCATCTATAGAGATGCCGTTATGCATAGCAGGTGCACCAAATAGTTGGTAACTAAGGATTCTGGAGAGAAACATCCATAAATTTGACTAACTTAGTAAACAGGTCTACTGAAACTATACGTCGCCGACAGCGCGCGCCGTCGCACGCAGCCGCCATTTTAAATCTGCATGACAAGAGGAGGCATGGATACACAAACACTGGTGAGTTCTCTGAAATTTCTTATGCTATTTTTTTTTTATACTTACAATAATTAAAAAAAAAAACATTCCAAAAGTTCCCTAGGAGGAGATGCTGTGGTGAAGAACCAGTCGGTCGCAGGAGTTATCAGGAAAGGGCATTTTCCATGTCCTGCTAACCGTGCGCCGTTAGATTGGCGTAATAAAACACCTAGCTTGTTATGTAAAAGGCGTATAGCCCATTTTTTTCTTTTTACACTCAGGAAGCTAGTCCTGGCTACCCAGACCCAGACAGCGAATCTGAAAGATAACGGCTAGTAGCACTTTTTTTAAGGTGGAAAGTTAGTTCGACGCCCTGGCTGCTTTTCAGTTATTTGGACGCAATACTGCGCTGTATGTAACAGGGGTATGTAACAGGGGTGGGAACAGGGGTGGGAACAGGGGTGGGAAGAGGGGTGGGAACAGGGGTGGGAACAGGGGTGGGAACAGGGGTGGGAACAGGGGTGGGACCAGGGGTGGGAACGGGGGTATGTAACAGGGGTGGGACCGGGGGTATGTAACAGGGGTGGGACCAGGGGTATGTAACAGGGGTGGGACCAGGGGTATGTAACAGGGGTGGGAACAGGGGTATGTAACAGGGGTATGTAACAGGGGTATGTAACAGGGGTATGTAACAGGGGTATGTAACAGGGGTGGGAACAGGGGTGGGAACAGGGGTGGGAACAGGGGTGGGAACAGGGGTGGGAACAGGGGTATGTAACAGGGGTGGGACCAGGGGTGGGACCAGGGGTGTGTAACAGGGGTGGGACCAGGGGTATGTAACAGGGGTGGGACCAGGGGTATGTAACAGGGGTGGGACCAGGGGTATGTAACAGGGGTATGTAACAGGGGTGGGAACAGGGGTGGGAACAGGGTGGGAACAGGGGTGGGAACAGGGTATGTAACAGGGGTGGGACCAGGGGTATGTAACAGGGGTGGGACCAGGGGTATGTAACAGGGGTATGTAACAGGGGTATGTAACAGGGGTGGGAACAGGGGTGGGAACAGGGGTATGTAACAGGGGTATGTAACAGGGGTATGTAACAGGGGTGGGACCAGGGGTATGTAACAGGGGTTGGAACAGGGGTATGTAACAGGGGTGGGAACAGGGGTATGTAACAGGGGTATGTAACAGGGGTATGTAACAGGGGTGGGACCAGGGGCATGTAACAGGGGTGGGACCAGGGGTATGTAACAGGGGTTGGAACAGGGGTATGTAACAGGGGTGGGAACAGGGGTATGTAACAGGGGTGGGAACAGGGGTGGGAACAGGGGTATGTAACATGGGTGGGAACAGGGGTATGTAACAGGGGTGGGACCAGGGGTATGTAACAGGGGTTGGAACAGGGGTATGTAACAGGGGTATGTAACAGGGGTATGTAAGAGGGGTAGGAACAGGGGTATGTAACAGGGGTGGGAACAGGGGTGGGAACAGGGATGGGAACAGGGAGGAGGGAGTTTCCTCCTTCCCGCGCGAAGCGCGAAAGCTCTGACGTTTTTGGCAAATTTGAAAGAAAGATAAACGGCTCGTATAGCAAACAATTTTTCAGGCGAAAAGTTATGGTTCGAGGTCCTGCCTGCTTTTCAGTTATTTGGACGTAATACTGCACTCTATATGTAACGGGGGTGGGTGCAGAGAGGGGGTGGGTGCAGAGAGGGGGAGTTTTTTTAGGCGGAATGTTAGTTCGACGCCCTGGCTTCTTTTCAGTTATTTTGGACGCAAAACTGCACTGTACGTAACAGAAACTGCACTGTACGTAACAGTTGTGGGTGAAGGAAGGGGAGTCCCCCCCCCCCCCCCCCCCCTTCCCGCGAAAAGCACGAAAGCTCTGACGTTTTAGCAAATTTGAGAGCAAGATAACGGCTTGTAGCAAACAATTTTTGTAGGCGGAAAGTTAGTTCGACGCCCAGACCGCTTTTCAATTATTTGGACGCAACATTTCACTTGCGAAGGAGCGAAGCCAGTGGCGTATCTACGGATTATGGCACCCGGGGCAAACAATGAAGTTAAGCCCCCCCCCCCCCCCCCCCCCCGAGTGCTCAAACTTATCTATGTTATTGTACAAGCGAGTGAGCAAAGCGACCAAGCGGCAAAATTTCAACTTTTAACACTAAAAACGCATTTTCTTGTGCATTTTACCAGGAAATTTTGCATTTGACCACCGCAGTTGAGCGGTAGAGAAGTTCGAATTTTATACATTATTAAACGGTTTTCTATTCACTTACTTCTAACAAGAACCCTATAATATGGTTGAGAAAGAGTCAAAATATATTCAGCAAGGCGACCTGAAGTTGAGATTTCTTTCAAAGATTGAACCTTTGCAAATGCTGTTTTGTACACTTTATCCTATATTGGGAGCGCAATATTTAGCAGGAGTCATATGAAACTTACATAATAGCGAGCAAAGCAATTCCATCTTTATTTTTTCAAACTTTTTGAACCCTTTAAGCTATTTAAGAACTGTATACTGGGGGAGGGAAATTACGAAATCCTGAAAGAAAATAATTATGCGAAGGAGCAAAGCGACCGAGCTTTTGAAGATTTTCGCATTTCACTTAGGAAGATTTTTCGCATTTTCGCTTATCTGAAGATAACCTTGTACTCCAGACTAGCTATTACGGGTGAATAGGTTTCAATAGCTTTTGTGTGTATCAGCAGGCCTTTTTCCAGACTAGATCATTCATACAGGAGAGGAAAATAATTATTTAAAATTTCACTTTCAAGTCTGAATCAGTACATTTGTGGCAAAGTAAGTGTTGAAGAGTCCCTGTATCAGGTTATCTAGCAAATTTAAGAAAATGAAATCTTGTTTAGAGCAATTTTGTTGTCTGCTTTTGACTGCTGCAACAGTGAATGTTGGACACAGTCCCACATAGGCAAGGACCTATGAGTGGATTTCTAGTGGATTTACCCTGCGGATTTTGGGCGGTGATCCGTAAAGATGATTTTTATTCATTTCCCCCTTTTTTTCTTACTCTCCTTTGCGTTTTTGCGGGGGGGGGGGGGGGGGGGTAATAATACAGGCCATCCCCACTTCGATTTTTTTTTGGGGGGGGGGGGGTATATACCCCCATCCCCCCGGATCGACACCCTTGGTAACAGGGGTGGGTGCAGGGAGAGGAGAATTATTTTCCCCTTCCCGCGAAAAACTTTGACGTTTTAGCAAATTTTGAGAGCCAGATAACGGCTTGTAGCCCCTTTTTAGGCCTTTTTCTCTCACTTCCCCCGCTTTTTCGCTCTTGCTCTCGCTCTTTTTTTTTTGTTAGTGGCTGAATGGGGGGGGGGGGGGGGGGGGGGGGGGGGGGGGGGGGCTTGTCCCCGGTGCCCCCCCCCCCCTGTCTACGGTATATGGGGATATCAAATGTTATAGTGTTCTACATTGTTACTCGTATGTACAGGTCAGTGGGTATCAAAGGTTTTACAAATTTGACATTAATATTTTAATAAAAAAATTGCGACCTATCTACATGAAAGGATGTCAAGCAAGGAAATGCAGGCATTGGATAGATTGTTCTCCTTACTAAGTAGTCAAATTTAAGTAATTTAATGATTTTTTTAACAGGCCCACAATATTGCATAAGATTATGAGCTATTTTTATGTTGGGGTTCATTATCCTTTAAGTTTTAAAGGTGACCAAGAGATATATGACTGAAACCATTGTAAAATTGTGTGCTTGAATGAGCTGACCAGAAATTGTTACTTTACACAAAAATATATACTTACCATTTTATCAAGGAAGACTCCAAACAGAATGAAAGAAATGATGCAAACGACTGCATATGTACGTGCATTTTTTCGGCTGATCCCTTGACCATTTCCTTCATATTTCACGTGATTTGTTTTAGGTACAGCTTCCATAATCCTCCTTTACCTACTTAGTTTATAGAATCCTTGCAAATATTTCCATTGTGCGAGCCCCATGCGAGTTAGCGTAATAGTTATACGTATAATACATTTATATAGAGAGTAGCGACATGGACGTCTGACTTTACGGGAAACAAAATGACGTTTGAATTATTTCTATTGAGAACACCCAGGAGCCCATTGGAATTGAATAGAAATGTTGCATAACAGGGGAAACAAAATGGCGTTCAAATCATTAGATGTCGCTAGCAACTTTATGTAGGTACTCTAGTTATACGTAACCAGTGTAGTGAAACCACGCGAAAGCGTTATTGCTGATTGTTACGTAAGCCTTGCACAGCAAGGTCGGACGGTTCAGTGATTTTCCTAGTCTCTTATGTCGTTCGCCCGTATTTGACACAAGGGTTGTGCATACTATGTGCGTGAGCAATGTGCTGAAGTAGAAAAACACAGCAAAGAAATGCAGAAAGAAAAAGGTTGAGAGAGAAAAAAACAAAGGGGAAATAAAAAAATATAAAAAGATCAAATAAGAAGAAAGAAAAATAGAGATGAAAAACAAAGAAATACATAAAGAAATCAAAAGAAGATATAGAGAAGAAAAACAAAAGAATACATAAGGAATAAAGGAAGACAGAGAGAAGAAAAACAAAGAAATACAGAAGGAATAAAGGAAGACAGAGAGAAGAAAAACAAAGAAATACATAAGAAAAAAAGGAAGTCAGAGAAAAAAAAAAGAAATACAGAAGGAATAAAGGAAGACAAAGAGAAGAAAAACAAAGAAATACATAAGGAAAAAAGGAAGACAGACAGAAGAAAAACAAAGAAATACATAAGGAATAAAGGAAGACAGAGAAGAGAATAATAAATAAATACATAAGGAATAAAGGAAGACAGAGAGAAGAAAAACAAAGAAATACATAAGGAAAAAAGGAAGACAGACAGAAGAAAAACAAAGAAATACATAAGGAATAAAGGAAGACAGACAGAAGAAAAACAAAGAAAAAAATAAGGAAAAAAGGAAAACAGACAGAAGAAAAACAAAGAAATACATAAGGAATAAAGGAAGACAGAGAGAAAAAAAATACATAAGGAAAAAGGGAAGACAGAGAGAAGAATAATAAATAAATACATAAGGAATAAAGGAAGACAGAGAGAAGAAAAACAAAAAAATACATAAGGAAAAAGGGAAGACAGAGAGAAGAATAATAAATAAATACATAAGGAATAAAGGAAGACAGACAGAAGAAAAACAAAGAAATACATAAGAAAAAAAGGAAGACAGAGAGAAGAAAAACAAAGACATACATTAGGAAAAAAGGAAGACAGACAGAAGAAAAACAAAGAAATACATAAGGAATAAAGGAAGACAGAGAGAAAAAAAAACAAAGAAATACATAAGGAAAAAGGGAAGACAGAGAGAAGAATAATAAAGAAATACATAAGGAAAACAGAAAGATTAGGATAAGAAAAACAAAGAAATACATAAGGAATAAATGAAAACAGAGAAGAAAAGCAATGAAATACATAAGGAAAAAAGGAAGACAGACAGAAGAATAATAAAGAAAAACATAAGGAATAAATGAAGACAGAGAGAAGAAAAACAAAGAAATACAGAAGGAATAAAGGAAGACAGAGAGAAGAAAAACAAAGAAATACATAAGAAAAAAGGAAGTCAGAGAAAAAAAAAAGAAATACAGAAGGAATAAAGGAAGACAAAGAAAAGAAAAACAAAGAAATACATAAGGAAAAAAGGAAGACAGACAGAAGAAAAACAAAGAAATACATAAGGAAAAAAGGAAGACAGACAGAAGAATAATAAAGAAAAACATAAGGAATAAATGAAGACAGAGAGAAGAAAAACAAAGAAATACAGAAGGAATAAAGAAAGACAGAGAGAAGAAAAACAAAGAAATACATAAGAAAAAAGGAAGTCAGAGAAAAAAAAAAGAAATACAGAAGGAATAAAGGAAGACAAAGAGAAGAAAAACAAAGAAATACATAAGGAAAAAAGGAAGACAGACAGAAGAAAAACAAAGAAATACATAAGGAAAAAAAGGAAGACAGACAGAAGAAAAACAAAGAAAAAAATAAGGAAAAAAGGAAACAGACAGAAGAAAAACAAAGAAATACATAAGGAATAAAGGAAGACAGAGAGAAAAAAAAATACATAAGGAAAAAGGGAAGACAGAGAGAAGAATAATAAATAAATACATAAGGAATAAAGGAAGACAGAGAGAAGAAAAACAAAGAAATACATAAGGAAAAAAAGAAGACAGACAGAAGAAAAACAAAGAAATACATAAGGAAAAATGGAAGACAGAGAGAGGAAAAACAAAGAAGTACATAAGGAATAAAGGAAGACAGAGAGAAGAAAAACAGAGAAAATACATAAAGAACTTAAAAGAATAATAATAATAATAACGTTTTATTTACCCAGGGTAGCCACTTCATGCTCTTCCAGTGGGCCCTGCATAACATAATATGTTATTATTACCTTTCTCCATTGTAATATGCCGAGCGCCTGGCTAGAACGCAGAAGGTCCAATTCCTACTTTGAAGTATTTGGTATGACTCGGCCGGGGGTTTGAACCCACGACCTCCCGTTCATGAGGCGGGCGCTCTAATCAACTGAGAGAAGAGTAACAAAATAGAAAATCAGATGAGAGAATGAAAAATAAAACAAATAAAATTAATACATAAAAATAAAGACAGCTAGAAGAAAAACAACGATCTACATACGAAAAAGAAGACAGAGAGAAGAAAAAATAATTCATAAGGAATGAATGAAGATAGAGAGAAGATAGAGAGAAGGAGAAACAAAGAAATACTAGTACTAAAGCCACGCCATCCGTGTTGGTCATCATACACGCGTGGATATTGGACAAACAACGACTGTCATTATTAGTCTATCAGACGTTCTTTTCAGGTGCTGGCAAAAGATGAATTATGATTTTTATTGATTTATAGCAAAACGACATGGTAAAAAAATAAACAATCGGCAAGGACAGATTGATCAAGTATAAATCAGCCGTCACTTTGCTTTTGAACCCGTCATTCTGAATTTAAAGATTGAGAACGCATCTTGGAATCGTTCATACCTTCTTCATTCACGTAGGGTTTGAGTGTAATTTCTCTTGCACAGTGGTCCGCGGACAGTTTTCTCTTGGTAATTGATTAACTATTTTGACGTCAATCTATTACGGGTTTGCGTTATAACGGTTTCGCAATATTTTACTTCACTGGTAACATCGTGGCTAGATCTAGAATCTCGATAAACTAAACACACTTCAGAGTGGTATATCCTTGTCTGATGCCGATTCGTAAAATATGAAGTAAAAAACTGCCCCCCCCCCCCCGCTTTGAAAGACACTCCGCCGCCCCTGTTTAGTGCACATGCTATGGCATAATGGCATCTCTGTGGTGGAATCCATTTTGCATATGTTAGTTGTTGCTGTGTGGGGCAAGACTCTGGCAATATTTTGAGTCGTCAAGAGAAACTTTTGTTCAAGAAGTATGCATAAACAGGTCAATTCACTCTATATGCCCCTTATCGTATGACTGTCTGGCCGTCTAACTGTGTGACTTTGTCGAGGGATCATGCTATTTATATGGACACTACCATAAAAGTATAGGGTCCATATGCCTCCAATTACACTTTCCCGAATTTTGTTTTCCCATATAGTTTGCGCATCGTTGTGTCAGTGAGGGAATCATTTGTGGCAGGATGCGGGAGGATGCTGGAGGATAATAATAATAATCTTTGATATTTATATAGCGCTCATATGCACCAATGGTGCTCAAGGCGCTCCAATGCTGATACAGAAAATCAAACATGTTTAATATTTTGGCACGACAATTTTTTTTGGCAACATTCGTGAACACCCCGTCGTAGTTTAGCCGTGTCAGTGCGTGCCAGTACGTGCCATCGGCAAAGTGGTACGCATGTTCCGGACTAGCTCAGGACTAGTTCACGAATAACTTGCTCAAATCTGCGCACACGTTACGCATACAGTTTTCGCATAACATGCGCATTGTCTACGCATGTCGAACATGATTGTGATCAAAACACGTGGTCTTTTCGACTGATATCTACGTGAGAAATCTTAATCAGCTTTCCCTCCTCATATTGGCAGCAATTAATCTTATTTCACTCCTACATAGTTGGAAAAAAATAAAACATAAGACAAAATGTTTATTAAATGAACCAGTGTGAATGAAAATGTCAGAATCTAACAGAAAAATTGCCAATTTGTACACCATAATAGTGATTGGGCCTGTATATTTTACACCGCGTTGCCAATTCTAAGACTGTAATGATTATAGTGTCAATAAAATATATCCGATCATGAATTGCACAATGTACTGCATTGAAAGTAAACTTTAAAAATCTGGGATTTTTTATCCTTCTGCTCATGTATAATTTGTAATTCCTAGCAGTCTCTATCAAGAGATTTCCAAAAAACCTCACGAAAAGGAGACACTGTACTAATCCAGTCGATCCCGAACAATCGTGAAAATGAATGACGAATTGATGCGTGAAGAATGATTAACTTTGGCGTAAACATGTCGTAAATTTTTCGTGAATCAAACTTGACCCCATGGCACGCACTGGTGCGCAATAATGCGGCCTTGTGCGGGACCAAAATGCGGGCAAGTGTAAATGGGGCAATACTCTTTATAACACACCTTCTATCTCAATGAGCCCTTTCACACTCACTTCGTTACAGCGCTCTAACTAAGAACGGTTCCTCTGGAGCGGTTCCCAGGTGAGTGTGAATGCTCAAGTGGTCCACGAAGCGTTCTTCTGGAGCGCTCCAGACCACCTCGCGAGGTGGTCTTGGAGGCCTTTCACACTCCCTGCTGGACCGCTCCAAGTTAGACCGCTCCAGAGGAACGGTTCTTGAAGAACGCTTCGTTTGCTTTCACACTCACATGCATTTTTATGTCTCGAATCGCTCAGCGAGTCAAAGTGGCCTTCCCTGATAGCAGAAAGTGTTAAAAATGACGTGATATTTACGTCGTGGTTTTCGTCTTTTTTACGTCCTATAATTACGTCAATAAGACGACAACTTGCACCAACGCAAGACGTCAAGAGGACGTCTTATTTTGACGTCATCTCTACGTCTTGTACACTGTAAAAACTAAAGTGCTACTTTTAGGGGCATGTATAGTGACTGCACCTGAAATGCTGTTTATAGCACTTGTAGTGTGCTAATTTACCAGCAAAAAAAAAATGTGACCGTGACGAGCCTCGAACCAGGTTCCGCTGATTGAGAGGCGCTGACGTTACCGATGGACTAACGAATGCTTCTTGCAATCCAGTTTAGTCATGGGAGTCAAGTAGATAACATGAACTATGTGGTGTCGTAAATTCACTATGTAACAATATGATCTGCTCTAAATCGTACAATGTGAGTTAGTCTAGCGGTAATGCCAGCAATTCTCGATCAGCGGACCCTGGTTCGAAGCTCGCCCAAATCATTTTTTTATGAATGTTTAGCAGTTTAAGGAGCCGGTCCAGCTCCCGTGAAAGTGCTGAAATAGCACGCTGTGTGCATTCAATAGCACTCTGAGTGCAGTCCCTATGCATATCCTCAAAAAGTGCTATATACAGCACTTCAGTTTTTACAGTGTACAGATGACGTCAAAATAAGACGTCCTCTTGACGTCTTGCGTTGGTGCAAGTTGTCGTCTTATTGACGTAATTACAGGACGTAAAAAAGACGAAAACCACGACGTAAATATCACGTAATTTTTAACACTTTCTGCTATCAGGGTTGTTGCTATGGCAGCTCAGATCAGCGGGTCAAATTTTTGGCGCGGAATTCAAACCGTATAATGCGTAAGGTATCAAATCGCTCAATGTATCAAATCACCCATTGATTTCCCGCGAAACACACACACTCACTTCCGGGTGAAGTACGCTTTAGGATAGCTTTGCTTTCACACTGCCACGTTGGAGCGGTCGAACTATAAACCGTTCCTCAAGACCACCTCGCGAGGTGGTCTTGAAAGTTCATTTCTGCAAAGTTTTGTACAAAAATTTTCGTGAAACATTATCAAACGCTGTACGAAAATATAAAATCATTATAACTTCTGGTTGATTCTTAATAATACAATAATCGATGACATTTTGCACCAGTCAGCACATTTTCTGTAGTTGCCCTATGTTTCATAAATCCGGTTTGATCATCAGATATAATATAATGAATTATACGTTTAAGTCGAATAGATTAGACACAGGCACCGATATTCTAATCTATTAAGTAATGATATGGGACGCCAATTGTTAGACAAGCTTCATCACCTTTTTTGTACAACAACGTAAGCATGGTCAGTAGCACGGTCGATTCATATAATATGTTATAAAACGGGTTCAAGAAGTTAGTCATCCTGATTGGTCAAATAACACCACGTGACTGTGCAAAAAAAAGTGATAACATACAGCAAAAGGGAACTGTTGCACATGTAAACATGTAAACATAAACATGTAAACATTTATGTAGCGCAGACGATACGACTCGATTTTGCTATATGTTTTTACACGCTATACCGTATACGCTATCGATATCGCGATATCGATCGTCGCGCTAATGTCAACAAATCAACAAATCAACAAATCAACAAAATTACAGCTGTAGCGCTACCGCGGTCGGATCGTTGCAATTCAGTACCGAAAATGAAAGTTTAAGTTTAATTTTTGACGATAGAAGCGTGTAAAAATGGCTGTATCTTCGAATCTCAGTTTTGCACTTCTCACGGAGGAAGAACTCGACGATCTACTGAATGGGAAGGATTCCAACAGTACGAAAAGAGCAGTGAAATTTGGATTTTCAAAGCTTGAATGTTTCGCTAAACTCAGTCGCACGGACCTATCCACCATCACGCAACGTGAGTAACTACTAGTAAGATACGCTGTTAATGTTGAGCCATTTCTATGCAGGCATATCATATCAGAAAAGCGGATGGAACGGACTACACAAAGAACACAACTGTGCCAAGTGATTCCTACTCCTTCTAGTGCTAGTCCTAGTCCTGTACCTACTACGAGTGCTAGTGCTGGTCACCTAGTCCTACTCTAGTCTTAGTGCCATTGCCATTGGTGGTACCTTGTCTTCATCTTCACTTCAGGCTTCAATATAAGCTCAAATTCGAACATGCTCAGCCAAGCTCAAGGAAGTGAAAATACATCGGTGAACCAGATTCAATACCACTTCCATTACACATTACTAACAAATAGGTCTAAGACGAGGCCTAAACATTGTAAATAAACATTGTAGGGGGCCTAGGGCCTAGGGCCTAGGCCTATATACGTTCGCAACGGTCTAGACTAGGCTAGGGCCTAGGCCTAAACATTGTAAATAAACATTGTACATTTGCAACAATCTACTACATCATGTTTTGCTGAGCAGGATTCACGCATGGGACATACCATGACAGTTTGAGGTAAGTGAAAGCACTAAGATTGTAGACCCGTTTTATAAAACTGTTAATACATGGTTGTGAGGTCGTGCATTAGTGTGATCCGGCAACACGCAGGTTTTTATCGTGGTGTCTAACACACTCGGCTACGCCTCGTGCGTTAGGTACACCACGATAAAAACCTTTGTGTTGCCGGATCGCACTAACACACTCCTAACCATGTATTAACAGTATATTATGACATGCTATGGAAAATGTATAATCACATGATACAACAAGCTACGATCGATGAACAGGCATTCGTCCTATATCATCGTGGGATTAAAGTAAAGTAAAGTAAAGTAAGTAAGTAATATCAAAGCAATTAAAATTTCCATACTCCTGTTTTCAAGTATTTCATTCTCCTTGTTTTAATGTTACATTTATGATTTTACAATACATATTATAATCTAACTTATCTGTTTATTACATCTGTAATACGTAATGACGTTCTACGCAAACATGTACAACCTTTGTCTCTACACTGCTCCTTTTGACGAAAAGAATAAATCATCAATTCTACTTCGAAATAAATTCATTCGAATAATGTATTTCTCAAACAAATTGACTTTTGTTAAATTAAGTATAATATTACTGTATTATTATTTAAAACTCTCCACAGATTACCTACGGTCCTAATCCCCTTTTGTTTCCAGCTTATCCAGACGGTTAATTGGTTTCTTAGTCCTATTGTTCACTTGTTTTCAATGTTTTTTCAACGCAGGATTAGTTTGATGTTACTTATCCTTTCAATGCAGGTACCTTGATGTTATTTATCCTTTCAATGCAGGTACTTTGATGTTACTGTTACTATTTCTTGCTATACTAATTCCGTGATGTTATTGTTTGCCTCCATTTTAAAAGTGAATTGCCTAACATTACAAACAAGTTGTGAAGCTGTAGAATTTCTACCGCTTCATATATAAATTCTGCTGATTTATTCGCTCTTCTTATTCTCCTGACGACGGCCAGAGCATTCTGACCGGATTCCAACTCACATGGTTGTACCGCAAACCTTTTTTTCTGAATTACAACTTCACCATGCAAACCTTAAAATCCTATAACAGTACATACGTTGTTATGTAATGCAGCGGTGCTACGCCTCGTGCGTTAGGTACACCACGATAAAAACCTTTGTGTTGCCGGATCGCACTAACACACTCCTAACCATGTATTAACAGTATACAATGTATTATGACATGCTATGAAAATGTATAATCACATGATACAACAAGCTACGATCGATGAACAGGCATTCGTCCTATATCATCGTGGGATTAAAGTAAAGTAAAGTAAAGTAAGTAAGTAATATCAAAGCAATTAAAATTTCCATACTCCTGTTTTCAAGTATTTCATTCTCCTTGTTTTAATGTTACATTTATGATTTTACAATACATATTATAATCTAACTTATCTGTTTATTACATCTGTAATACGTAATGACGTTCTATGCAAACATGTACAACCTTTGTCTCTACACTGCTCCTTTTGACGAAAAGAATAAATCATCAATTCTACTTCGAAATAAATTCATTCGAATAATGTATTTCTCAAACAAATTGACTTTTGTTAAATTAAGTATAATATTACTGTATTATTATTTAAAACTCTCCACAGATTACCTACGGTCCTAATCCCCCTTTTGTTTCCAGCTTATCCAGACGGTTAATTGGTTTCTTAGTCCTATTGTTCACTTGTTTTCAATGTTTTTTTTTCAACGCAGGATTAGTTTGATGTTACTTATCCTTTCAATGCAGGTACCTTGATGTTATTTATCCTTTCAATGCAGGTACTTTGATGTTACTGTTACTATTTCTTGCTATACTAATTCCGTGATGTTATTGTTTGCCTCCATTTTAAAAGTGAATTGCCTAACATTACAAACAAGTTGTGAAGCTGTAGAATTTCTACCGCTTCATATATAAATTCTGCTGATTTATTCGCTCTTCTTATTCTCCTGACGACGGCCAGAGCATTCTGACCGGATTCCAACTCACATGGTTGTACCGCAAACCTTTTTTTCTGAATTACAACTTCACCATGCAAACCTTCAAATCCTATAACAGTACATACGTTGTTATGTAATGCAGCGGTGCTGAGACAAATTAAAGTGACAAATTAAAGGCTAACTCAAGAATCTGCTAGTTCATACTCACTCCCCGGTTATGCCTTCGTAGAAAACAATAGAATTAATAGAAGGGGATGTGGGGTAGCTCTCTATATTAATCAACATTTTGACTATTTTATTCATAGTGATCTCAACTGTATGACTGAAATTGCTGAATCAATTGTCGTTGAAATTAGAGTACCAAATTCCAAGAACATTTTGATTACGGTATGTTACAGACCTCCTAATTCAAATATTCCTGACTTCTTAGAATATCTGCAAGATTTATTGCATAATCCTCTATTTACCAACAAAGACTGCTATATTATAGGAGACTTTAACATAGATATATCTAATTCTTCCATTAATACTTCACAAGAATTTTTGGATATCATGTTTTCTGCATCCTTCTTACCTTTAATTACTAAACCAACTCGGGTTACCAACCAAACAGCAACCCTCATAGATAACATCTTTTGTAATGTTATTCCTTTACCTGAATCAGGAATTGTTTTATCTGACATATCAGATCACTACCCAATTTTTTCACGAAGTCCTTGTAGTTTTAATAAAAAAGATATCCCGTCGGAAAGATTTAGAAGAATAACACCTAATAAAATAGCGCAATTGAAAGCAAGTCTTGAAGGTGCTGATTGGGCTGATGTTTATAGTTCGCATGATACAAATACAGCTTATAATACTTTTATGACGAGTTTCATGTCCCATTTAGATAGGCATATTCCATTAGTGAAAAAATCCTCTAATTATAAAAAGAGCCCAAGACTTCCTTGGATAACTAAATCAATTTTAAGATCAATAAATCGAAAAAACAACTTATATTACGCCAACAAAATTCAGCGTTCTGAAAAGTCTCACCGTAAATATATTACTTACAGAATTATTCTCACCAAAATAATACGAATTGAAAAACGGAAATATTTTCAAAATCAGTTGATTCTCTTTAAACACGATATTAGTAAAACGTGGAAAATCATAAATAGTGTTATTAATAAGAATAACGATAAATCACGTATAACAAATATTAAATATAACAATGTAGAAATCCACGATTCAGTACAAATAGCTAATGTATTCAACCAATATTTCTCTCAGATAGGACATAATCTTGCAAAAAATATTCCTCCAACGCAAAAGAAATTTTCAGATTTCATACACCAGCCAAATCCCAATTCGCTGTTTTTTGTCCCTGTACATAGAAATGAGTTAATAGATATAGTTCACAATTTGAAAAATAACAAGAGTACTGGACACGATGGTATTGATAACATTTTATTGAAAAACGTCATAAATTACATAGTCGATCCGTTGGTGCATATATTTAATTTGTCTTTGACTAGCGGTGTTGTTCCTGATTGTATGAAGATTTCCAAGGTTATTCCGGTTTACAAAAAAGGAGAAAAATGTAATATTTGTAATTTTAGACCAATTTCTCTCTACCCGCTCTTTCAAAAATTCTGGAAAGAATAATATACAAAAGACTTCTAAATTTCCTTAATAAAAACAACATAATTTCTGATTTTCAGTTTGGCTTTCGCCAAGGGCATAGTACATCCCATGCTGTGCTTGCCTTTGTCGAAAAAATTACAAGGGCTATTGATAAATTAAATCATACTGTGGGCGTTTTCCTGGACCTCTCCAAGGCCTTTGATACCATAGATCATAAAATACTTCTCTACAAATTGAACAATTATGGAATTCGTGGCAGGGCCTTGGGGTGGTTCAGCAACTATCTAACAAACCGAAAGCAATTTGTATGTATAAATGACCAATGTTCTTCTATGCAGGATGTAAACTGTGGTGTTCCGCAGGGTAGTTTACTGGGCCCCCTTTTATTTATAATCTATATCAATGATATCCATAACTCATCTAATATCCTCTCTTTTATGTTATTTGCAGATGACTCTAATGTGCTCCTCTCACATCCAAATCCTGATATTTTGATTAATACCCTAAATATTGAATTAGACAAATTGTTACAATGGATAAGAGCCAATAAGTTGTCAGTAAATTTACAAAAAACAAAATGTATGCTCTTTAGCAATTCTATAGATATCTTACCACATAACATTAAATTAGATAGTACTGATATTGAAGTCGTTTCTTCAATGAAATTTTTAGGTTTGACAATAGACGATAGACTCTCATGGAAAGTACACATTGATACAATTTGTCGAACAATTTCCCGGAATATAGGAATTATAAATAAGGTTAAATTTGTTCTGCCAACTAATTCACTACTAATGCTCTACTCGACATTAATTTTACCCTATCTAAATTATGGCATTATTGTTTGGGGAAATACACACAATTCTTATCTTCATAGAATATTACTTCTACAAAAGAAAGCCATGCGTGTTATTTGTAACACTTCATGGAGATCCCATACTGATGTCTTATTTATAGAAAATAAAATCTTGAAGATAACCGACTTATATCGCTATAATCTCGGTCAGTTTATGTACCAATTGAATAATAATGCTCTACCCTCAATCTTCAATATAATATTCAATAAAAACAAAACTATACATCAATACCCCACACGGCAATCTGACGAATTTCATCTGCCATTAACTAGAACTATGCTCTCTAAATCCATCTTTACTTTCACAGGCCCGAAGCTCTGGACTATTCTTGATAATAGCATCAAGAATGCCCTAGTTTAAACTCTTTTAAATTTAAATTGAAAACAATTCTTCTGAGTAACTGTTCTCAAACCTCGGCTCTTTAAAACTCATCATCCCTCAACCTTCTTCAAATTATTTCAAACAACATTGTACACGATTACGTTCCTATTTAATTTGTGCTGCCATCCGTATTCTGGTCGGTCTGTGTTATGTTGTGTGTGTCTATAGGTAAGAGTCCTACCCTCTCTCGTTCTTTTTCTCCCTTCCTTTTCTGTCCCTTTCACTCCTGTTATGTTTTGTTTATCCGGTTTATGTACAAATATGTTCCCTTTTCAACGATACACTATTTTTTGCAATTATAAGTAATCGGGGGCTGCAATCTACAAGCCTAGCTTTTTAGCAGTCCCCTCCGCTACCACTACCTAGTTTTGTTTGGTTTTTCTATGTCTATTGTACGTTGTAACCAATAATTTAAGTTTCATTGATTGCTATGTACGATGTAAACCTATGTATTTTATATTGTTGGAAGTGGAAATAAATGAAATGAAATGAAATGAAATGATAGTAAACATCACTCAACTGACAAATTTACTTCTATTTTTCAAAAAACGGGGAATAGATTTAGTTTACTTCATGTAAATGCTAGAAGTCTAAGCAAAACATTTGATTCTCTGGAAACATTACTATATACTTTGAACAATTTCCCCCTTTCTATTATTGGTGTCACGGAAACTTGGCTTCATAACGCTTCGCCCAGTTGCGTATCTAGGGGGCATGGGGCACGTGCCCCGGCGGCACTTGGAGGGGCGCAATAATCCCTAGATACGCCACTGACTTCCCCTAACCTATTTAACTCACTTCCTTATACACTGATCAGACATAATCGAGAAGAAAAGAGAGGGGGGGGGTATAGCATTTGAACAACTACAATTTAAACTCCAAAAGGAAATATCATTAAAACAAAGTGAATCATTGTTTTTAGATATCATGAATTCAAACAGCAAAAATATAGTCGTTGGATTAATTTACAGACCTCCTCGTGGTTCTTGTCACCATGGGCCTCAATCCTCACAGGAATTCTATTCAAGGGGGGGGGGGGGCACACCTGGATGCAACAATAGGGTCCCCCCCCCCCCCTTGAAGAGAATTCCTGTGAGGATTGACGCCCATGCTTGTCACAATGCGACTGAATTCCCTTTCATCGAAACCTTCATGACCTTGTTTAGTTACATAGACAAAGAATGTAGTAGGCCTGTTAAATTCAATGGGATGTGTAGCCAAGCAATAAGCCACTTCGGAGATGCAATCTGAGCATGAGCAGATAAAGGTCATCTGTACCAAATTCTAAAACCCACTGACACTAATATTCGATATGTGCTCATGAATGTCATGTAATCATTATTCAATTATGCACTAATGGTGCATTCCATGATATCCAGGTGAAGTATTCTTTTTAAAGGGGGAAACAAAAGCTATTCATGAGGCACCTCTATCACTCCCAGAGTTATTTTTCTGAAGTGCACATAAAGGGACCCTCCATGTCTAAAATATCTGTGGATATTTGGGGTCATTTGTACCATGCGCTAACCCCGAACTGGCTTAGTCTCCGTTCCAGACATCCGGGAACTTTCGTCTTGGTGGCAGCCGTAAGCTGGCTGCACTGAAAACAATAGCTTGGTAACGGATAGCAACACATTGACTTTGCACGCATTTTGGTTTTGTGGCAATAATGTTTTTTTCATTTCTTCATCAAAATGCCGAAAATTTGAAGTACCATAGGTTTACCCATTTTCCCCCATCTTTCGCGGTATTTAACGCGATCAGGAAAAATACAAAATGAAAAGAGATTATCCATGCATCGTATTGTGGTTGTTCATGATTTATGAAATTTTAGCCTTCACACCATGTGTTATGTTATGACTCTATGAATTTTAGTGTAAATAATTGTTTTTTTGAAAAATAAAGTCCCTCGAAAGGGAATAAATA